>JAODXP020001672.1:0-24440 GCA_027497455.2 Sardinella longiceps | reverse complement strand
TGTTGTTGTTGTTTACCATGATGCTCCATATGTGTGGAAGTTTGCTGGGCAAGCCCAGTGTGCTGAGGATGTAAAAAGAGGAAGATGGCACAGAAGACTCCAAAGGTGATGATCCTGAAGAAGAGAAAAACATCTTGCACTGCACCGTACCAGCTGGTTTCAACAATGAGACCAGCAACCAGGAGGAACACCTGCAGACAAGAGAGAGACAGAGGTAAGGTCACCAGTCACACACACACACACACACACACACACACACACACACACACACACACAATCCTGAGCCATGGAGTGAACAGATGTAATCAGATATAGGTATAGACAAAAACACACACACACACACACACACACACACACACACACACACACACACACACAAATCTCCATCATATGAAGACCATGGTCATCAGGTAGGCACTGCAGATGCATACAATATGCATACGCAGACACTCAGAATCATAAAACATATATTATGCAGTAGGTGACTGGGGTGATCTAGTTAATTAGACATAAACACGCACACACACACACACACACACACACACACACACACACACACACACACACACACACACACACTCTCTCAAGCAGCAGGTAGCCTAGTGTATAGGATAGTAGATAAGGCAAGAGATGGGTTGAGGTTAGTCACAAAACAGTGACCATTTGCAGTTAACGTTTTCGACGTCCGTTATAAAGTCAACGATTTTGTATCAACAGCCCATCTTAGCATTAACTCTTTAATAAGCTTCACTGTATGTTCATTTTAACCATTTGAGTCTGCATCAACATTTGGGAAAGTCAAATAATAAAGAAAGAAGAAATGTCCAAGGCACTCTTCCAAAAAGGTTAAAAAGCTTTATTAAATGGCTAAATCATGTTTGATTCTTTAAAAAACATGCCAACATGTTTCGGCCATAAGGCCTTCATCAGGGCAGTCCTCAGACCTCCACCAAGACAATATGGTCTGACGCATATTATAAATTCCAGAAGGCGTTCTGGATCACTGGTCACCACCAAAATTTAATGGGTTCTTCCTTGGTCAAAGACACACCTCGGGTAAGAATTGAATCACAATCTGTGCATAACTATTGACAGACAAACAAACAAACAAACCAACGGCAGCAAAACAACCTCATTGGCAGAGGTAATAATAATTACAGAGTTCTTACCAGCTGGATGATCTTCAGTATGCCTTGGACAGATGCTGGATATTTCAGATTCAGATTTAAAACTCCTGCAGTGTCAGCAGCCATTTCTAAATGCAATTCGAAAGCTGCTGGGTCCTCACCATCATTTATGTGACTGTTGAGTAGTGGGATGTGGCCTTCATCCACCACCGTCAGAGGAAGTATAAGATCATGCAAGTGTTAGAGAGCCACAACCACCCACAGCATCATTGGGTAACAACATGTCTCAGTTTCTTGGCATCGGCTTCTTTTCAGCTCTTAGTCAGAGAGACGCTCATTGTTTTTGACCATTATAGGCCCACACAGTGCAACACAACTATTACTCAATGTTTTATTTTTTTACTCAATTCCAGAAATAACCAAACTGCAGAGTAAAGGGTTCTGAGTCTGATTCACACCAACTCAGCCTCATGGCTTTATGTGATGTCATCACCAAATCAAATTTATTCAAGGGTGCTGCCATTACGATTAAGGCCTTTTGCCCTGAAAGGGCAACACTTCCTTACCTTATTCATTTTTAAAGTATATGAGCAACCCACACATGCATGCTCAAAAGTAGACCCATGTGCGGAGTTCAGTATACACAGAGAGAGACTGCACACAGGCATGTGCATGTACTCTCACATTGTAAAGGTAAACAAGTGTGTCACTGGGCTCTACTTTTTCCAAAGATACTGTGGGCGTATCCACATCATGCTTGTCATTTGCTTCCACCTTGTCCATTACTGTATTACCTTACCACCTCGGCGGCTGTTATCCCTTACTTAAGGAGCTGTTGTTTGTGAATATGACATCTGGTTTTACAACCTATCTAAAGTGGACTAGTTGATGTGTGTGTGTGTGTGTGTGTGTGAGAGAGAGAGAGAGAGAGAGAGAGAGAGAGAGATAAAATTGCAATGATAGTACAAATTAACAAAAGAACACTTTGTAATAGTCAGTTTTGGTGACTTTCTGGGTAGACTGTTTCTGATAAAGGCCTCACATGTGTGAACTGTACAAATTGTGGATTTGGCAGGTGCAGCACCTGTTTTGAAGCCCGGCCTTAAAAGCACAAGCTTTAGTGTGCCCTAGTTAGGATGCATGATTGACAGATTGGCAAACAAGCCTACCATACCTGTTTTTTTCCACAGTGCTGTTTTGTACATGAGATCAAACAAACATTTTATAAATAAACTCATAAACAAAAGATATATTTACAAATTACATGCACCTTGAGAGGAACTTCTAACACGCACACACACACACACTCTCTCTCTCTCACACACACACCTCTCTCTCTCTCTCTCTCTCTCACACTCACTCACACACACACACACACACACACACACACACACACACACACACACACACACAAACAGAGAGGGATATATAATATTGGCAATTGGCAACACACACATATAGAAATAGAATGTTGGCAATAGCAGCCAATAGTAGCCTACCACTCAAAGTGTATTTTCTGAATAGAATAGGAATACGGTATTGGAACAAAAAAAATAAAAGTATCTTAAATCCACTCAGTCCTTATAGCGTTGCAGAATAAAGTCAACAAAGTGGGGTGACAAGTGGTCTCGCGTCACGTGCCCTTCATGACAGGTTTGAGTTTTCCCACAAGAGTCCTGCAGACAGAAAAACAGAGATGTATTTTTTATATCTAATCAGTGCCCATGGATTTCCTCCAATATTCCTAATAAGCAACTGAGGAACATAAAAGCAGGTGTCTCAGAAGGGAGATTCACAAACTACTACCACTTACTGTTACTGGTATACTGCAGCCATACTCAGATATCAGAACAAGACAGAGTTGTTAAAAATGAGGGTTGTCATCACACTACTGGTGCTGCTGTTCTCCATGTGTGGAGTTCAGACTCAGAGCACCCAGACTGTAGTTCAGACAGAGAACCAGGGCACTGGGGCTGCTGCTACTGAAGTCACCACTCAGTTGGACGTCTTTGCTGAGCTCAGGGAACTCAGAACCATGGTGGTGGAGCTGAGGGTGACTCTGAGCTTCACTCAGGACGAACTTCAAAACACCAAAAATCTCCTGTACAAAATGGAGACTGAGAACGATGTACAAAAGACCAAGCTGGCAGTGATGAAGACGGATATGGTGAACGTGATCAGCAAAACCACAGCACAGGACACAGAGCTGGCATTGATGAAAGAAAGACTGGTGGCCAGTGAGACTAAAATGGAGGCTTTGGAAAGGGAGAATTCAGCACTGGAGGCAGAGCTGACCACTGTGAAGACCAGACTGGCAGTTACTGAATCAGAGGTGCTGAATCTGAAAAATGCAACTGCAGCACAGACATCTGATCTGAGGTCAGTTACTGAGAGACTGGCAGTCACTGAGACTGACATGGAATATGTGAGGGAAAGACACCGCAGCCCAACTCACACAGCTGACGGACCTGCAGTTAGACAATGCTGCACTAGAGGCAGGCCTTGTAGAAGTGAGGACAAGGCTGGACGCTGCAGTGGAGAACCTCAGGGAGGAAAATATGGAACATCAAGCAGAGCTGATGGCAGTGAAGACCAGACTGACAGACACTGAGACTGAGGTGATGAATCTGGAGAAGGAGATTACAGATAAACCCAAGGTGGCATTCTCAGCAGGTCTTTCTAACTCAGGACACTTAGAGTCTGGGAATACAGAGATGAACTTGGTCTTCACAAAAAACTTCACCAATGTTGGACAGGCCTACAGCAGTGTAACAGGCTTCTTCACCGCTCCAGTCAAAGGAGTCTACTACTTCAGATTCATAGTCATGGATCACGCAACCTCAAGGTGGATAAGTCTTAGAATGTGTAAAAATGGAGAACAGATCATGCTTGTGCAAGGGTATGGCACTCATGGAGGAGATGTCAATCTCACCAGTGGTATTATTCTGCAGCTGGAAGTGGGAGATGTAGTTAATTTGTCACTCCCTGCAGGACGCAGGTTCTATGATAATCTAGATAATCACTGCATCTTCAGTGGCTTCCTGCTCTTTCCTCTCTAAAAAATGACACAAAATCTTGACAAATCACAATTGTTGTGATGTGTCTCTCATAACAATTTTGAAAGCAATATGATGCTGGAAACTTGCTTTGTTCATAAATGTCTACTAAACAGTCAATTGGCATTAGCTAAAGACCATGACACTTGCAACAAATGTTCATAGACCATCTACTGAGTCTGTCTAAGCCTGCTCTGTCAAATAAACAATTAAAACCAAATTTTGTATCGTTCACGTGTTGTATTTCAGTATTACAAAGAAAGAAGTAACAACATAAAGCTATCAATTTAATGAGTGATTAGTGATTACAGTATTCTCCAGCTTAGCAAGCCAAGCAGCTCAATCCTAGAGGAGGAATCTACTGCCTCTGCATGCAATAGGATAGCGCTAGGCTATGACCACAGCCATACTGTGAATCCATTTGTATGACTCTGGCTATGACCAATCAGAGCAACGGACAAGCCAGCCAACAATTATGTCACCAAGGTCGGGTGACAAGAGTCAAGTCAAGTAATTTATTCATATAGCATACTGTATGTAAAAACAACAGGAGTTGAGCCACTGAACAAGAAAGGTTTAGCTAAGAAGTCATAAAACTAAGACCACTGTGCTGTCCTACATAACTGCAGATCATACATTTTAAGAAAATGTGCACATAAACTAAAGACATATAAATTCAAATGAAATACACATTGAGAGGAACATATAAACATACAATTATTTGACAATAGCATATTTGGAAAAAAATATTTATGTTTTTAATTTGGCAGATTTGCAGATTTAAAAAAAAAAAAAAAAATATATATATATATTCTAAAATGCAGATATATGTTATCAATGTTGGTGGACCATTTTCAAATATTTACATTTTGTAGTAGCCTACATCTCAAAATCTTCTCTTTTCTGAATGGGAATAGGAACAAAAAATACAAATATTTTAAAATCCACTGTCGCACACTTGCAGAATACTGTAAGGTCATCAAAGTGGGGTGACAAGAGAACAAGTCTCACGTTTGAATTCAGGCAAACATGAAGTGCAGGTTTGAATTTTCCCATGACTCGATCTTGTGCAGCAGAAAAACAGAGATCTACATTTTGTTTATCTTATCAGCGTCCCTAAATTTGTAAACTCCAATATTCCCAATAAGCAACTGAGGGACATAAAAGCAGGTGTCTTCAAGGAGGGAGACTCACAAACTACTGCTACCACTACCAGAATTTCTACCATTTCTACAACTGATATACTGCAGCCATACTCTGACATCAGTGTGAGACAGAGTTGTTAAAGATGAGGGTTGTAGTCACACTGCTGGTGTTGCTGTTCTCCATGTGTGGAGTTCAGACTCAGAGCACCCAGACTGAGTTCCAAAAAGAGAGCCAGAGCACTGGGGCTCCTGCTGCTGAAGTCACCACTCAGTTGAACGTCTCTGCTGAGCTCAGGGAACTCAGAACCATGGTGGTGGAGCTGAGGGTGACTCTGAGCTTCACTCAAGACGTACTTCAAAACACCAAAAATCTCCTGTACAAAATGGAGACTGAGAACAATGAACAAGAGACCAAGCTGGCTGTGATGAAGACGGAAATGGTGAACGTGATCGGCAAAAACACAGCACAGGACACAGAGCTGGCGGTGATGAAAGAAAGACTGGTGGCCAGTGAGACTAAAATGGAGGCTGTGGAAAGGGAGAATTCAGCACTGGAGGCAGAGCTGACCACTGTGAAGACCAGACTGGCTGTTGCTGAATCAGAGGTGCTGAATCTGAAAAATGCAACTGCAGCACAGACATCTGATCTGAGGTCAGTTACTGAGAGACTGGCAGTCACTGAGACTGACATGGAATATGTGAGGAAAGACACCGCAGCCCAACACTCAGAGCTGGTAGAGGTGAAGACAAGACTGGAGAGCAGCGAATCTCTAGTGAGGAATCTCAAGGAGGAACATTCAGCACATCAAGCAGACTTGGCAGCAGTGATAACCAGATTGGCAGCGACTGAGACTGAAGTTGTGAGGCTGGACAAAGAGCTCACAGACAAAGCCAAGGTGGCATTTTCAGCAGCTCTGACTAATTCAGGAGATATAGAATCTGGAAACACTGAGCTGAACTTGGTCTTCACTAAAACCATCACCAATGTTGGACAGGCCTACAGCAGTGTGACAGGTTTCTTCACAGCTCCAGTCAAGGGAGTTTACTACTTCAGATTTACAGTGGCTGATCACCTAAATTCACGTTGGATGAGTATTCAGATGTTTAAAAATACAGAGCGGTTCATGTCTTTTGGGGAGTATGATACTGATGGAATAATTGGCTATCTCTCTAGTGGTGTGACTCTGCAGCTAGAGGTGCGAGATGTAGTAAATCTGAGACTCCCTCCAAATCGTAGGCTCTTTGATAACTTAGGTAATCACTGCATCTTCAGTGGATTCCTGCTCTTTCCTCTCTGAAAACAACGCAAAATCAATTATTATTGTAATGTGTCTTAACGATGAGAGAAATCTGAAGCTGAAACTTTGCGTAGTTCATGATCAAACAGTCAACAGGCATTAGCTTAACACTATGATACTTGCAGCAAATAGCTTTTCACTGTCTATGTATCTTCCCATGTCAAATGATCTGCCAAATGCACTATTAAAACTCTATAACTTTCTTGTGTTGTTATTGAATTCAGCCTAATGCAGAGAAAGACCCAAGTACCAATATAAAGTTATCAACTCAATGAATGAATTTTCTCCAGTATCACCATCAATCATTTTCAAAATGCTCTCTTAGCAAAAGACAATGGAATGGAGATTGTCATAGTATTTCTGACCACAAGAGGGAGCACTGGTAAAACTTAAGAATTATTTCAATTACTGTAAAAAGTTATTCACACAACCCATTATAAGGAGGTATTGCATGGAATAATGGAGCAACTATATATAAGGACACCTGAAAATATGGTCCAACATTGTGAATAAGCATCTGAGTGTGTGACTTTACCACATATACATAATAAATTCTATCTAACGTACAACTGCAGTAACAGATATACAAATGAAAGAATGAAAGAAAATGGTCACACTGTCTGATAAGGGCTGCCGCCTCCCTCACACAAACTGTAAATAGTGGATTTGGCTGGAGCAGCTGCAGCTCTCCTGATTGTGCAACGCCTCCCCATGTCCGGAAAACACCGATATGGTGCCCTTGAGTAAGGCACCTCACCCTCAAACTGCTCCCCGGGTGCCGTATTAAGGGCTGCTCGTGTGTGTGTGTGCGCACCTGAAGGTGTGAGAAACTCTGAAGCTCACAGCTCCCAACAACTTGTGTGTCTGTGTACATGTGTGTACTGTATACTCCCCGAATGGGTCAAATGCAGAGAAGAAATTTCCTTCCCCAAGGACAAATAAAGTACTGTTATTCTTACGGAAACTCAGTTGTCAGCAGCCCTGGCTATTTCTGTAAAATACAGACAGTGGAAATCAGGGTTCCCACTCTTTCTTCAACATCAAATTTAAGGACTTTTCCAGGACATTTCAAGGCTTTTTCCCTCAAATTCAAGGACACGGATCGAGGTGTAGGCTAATGTTATCGGAACAACAATACACCAATTCTCGATACAACAACATGCTAATAGAATTTCCTTTATTGCTATACCTATGAAATAAAGAGGTATGACTGGCCAGTGGTGATCGGCGTAGTGAGCAAATTCATGTTTAGAATGAGATCTTTTAAAATCAAGGTTTGGTGCAGGCCTAATTCCAGCATAGCCCTGTTGTACAATTTTGCTTAGTGCACTAGATAACTAGCCTGACATGCCAGACTATAACAGTATAGTCTGGAGACCAGTGATAGACCCCCCGAGTAAAACTGTGGCTATTTGTTAGCAATGCAGTGTATATTGGCATGTTGCAACCAGGTGTTCTTTTATTTTGAGCTTGTTTAATGTGCCTCGCTGCTGGCATTGAAACTTGTGTGTGTGTGGCCTTTATGGAATCATAACTTGTCCGCCAACATAGCACTTTGAAACGTCTTGTTGTTGTACAGTATGTGCCAGGACTCCACCAAACCACCAGAAAAGGGAGTGGTGTTGGAACTGCAGGTGTTCAGTCACAGGCATAAATTATCAGAGGGCCACAGTTATTTACAGGTTTACATGGATTAAAGCAAAAAAAATTAATTTGACTGAAACTTCTATGGAGAAGGAGGGGGTGGGGGGTGATCAGGGGGAGGGGGCGTTGCCCGCCAGTGCACCTGACACAAAACTGGGGGGTCATGACATCTTATTTTTCCCAGGACAATCTATACAATCAGATTTTGATGGTGTCTGATGTGATACTGCTTGCATTATGTCTTTTTAACACACAGTGGTGTGAGAAAAGTTTCAATGTGGAAAGGGAATTATTTTGTGGTGGGAGGAATTGGGGTTGGAGGTGGTGCTTTGGAATACAGGCCTAGTGTAATAATGCTGGCCTCTAAATGAAAATAGTTGGCCTTTTCATTGTTATGTGTCATGAGGTTATAACAAATGCATAACCATACACATGGTACAATGAAAACCTACTGTAGCCTATATCTATAACAGCCTATAGGCTTAGGCCTATTATACATAAAAAAGGACAAATAGCCTTTACTTGTGAAGCTAAATTTCATGCATGGAATTTTTACTGGTCAAATCAAGAGTTTGATCGTAGTTTTAGCTTTTAAAAATGTTATAACAAATTAACATCGGGAGAGGGTGTGTCGGTGTCCGCATGCGGGAGGGAGAGAGAGAGATGACAAGCGTCTGCTCACTTAATAAGTGCTACTAAATAAAGCTCAATACTGGTAACATGCAACAAATTACGGTATCACAAATATTGTTACAAGAACTAGCGCTAGTGTTTATATTTTATTAGGCGTAAACCTTTACACAAGTTAGGCTCCGCGCCGCGGAACTTGCAGTAGCGCTTCTTACAAGGCAAAACATGCGAATCTTCTCTGCGTAGATGCGATTTTTTTTTTTTTTTTTTGTAGTAGCCTAGTAGTAGTAGTAGGCTGATCAGTCATGATCAACTACAAACTGAAATTGTCGCCTCATATTTTAGTTCTCAGTCTGAGTAGCCTGTATATTTTGCTTAAATCGTAGAAAGGATAGGCCTAGGTCCGCTATGACTTCAAAGCTGAAATCATGCCCGTTTACTGTATGGTGATAACTATTCTTCATTAAATGGAACGAGTGTCATTAGGCTACCATATATTTGCAGTTACAGTCGGCTAATATAGATGGGGTTGGAAACAGACTACACCTGAAAATAACTTTATTTTCCTGAATAAATTAAGCACTCTACGTCACGTAATCACGTAATAAATTTTATTATTAGACGCAATTGACGGAAATCCGTCATCCCGACGGAGAACTTTAATCCATGGGTTTATCAACATTCTAAATGGGGGGTGATTGAAAAATACAGATCGTGCCTTATAACCTACATGTACAAGCACTAGATAACAAGGCACATCATTCTTCAAATTTGTCAGTGAAAACATTTCAGGCAAAGCTGTGAACACAATACAGATAATGTTGTTTGATGTTGTTCGCTATATTTTTGTGATATATATAGGCCTATAGAAACAGGCCTAATTAACATGAAGAAATATTAGTCATATCTTTACTTAACGTTAATGATAAACAGAGTAATTATCACTCCTAAATCATTATGATTAAATACTGGAACAGAACCCGATCCTATGATCTTTAATCATAATGATTTAGGAGTGATAATTACTCTGTTTAAAGATATGCTAGCAATGCAGTGTATTTTGGCATGTTGCAACCAGGTGTTCTTTTATTTTGAGTTTGTTTAATGTGTTTAATACTACCATCATCAAACACACAAAAAAATACCTTTTTCACGATATTTACGGCAGAGCAGACCCTCCAATTATTTGTTACAAGGGTTAAAGTTAACCAAAAAAAACACAAATGAAAAGTAGGCCTATAACAGACGGTGTCGGGTTCAACCTATTTTCTTGAGCTTTTTAGACTTTGGCTCCCTGACTATTTAGTGGATGTTGTCAGCACATGTGTTCTGTGTATATGGAATGTATTTCTGGACAGGCACTGAGTATTTGAAGGGAAAAGAAAAACATTTTTCACATTTATCTGATGAATAATACACTGTATACACTAAAATAGGCACAATTTTCTTTCGCGATATTTCCGGCAGAGCAGACCCTCCAATTATTGGTTCTTAGGGTCAAAATTAACAGAAAAAACTCAAATAAAAAGTATCAGACCATGTCCGGTTCAACCCATTTTTGAGACTTTGGCTCCCTGACTATATACTATTCTATTTAAAAATACAAACCAGACAAATGTATCTCCCCAGCTTATCAAAAAGCAGCAAGTGTCTGCGAATCTGAATGAGTGGCTAAATTAAATTATAATTTTCCAGGTCAGTACAGATATTTTCCAGGACATTTTAACATTTTAGCCAATTTCCAGGTGTTTTCAATGACTGGAAAGGCCATCTCTAAAATGTCAGGTTTTCCAGGTTTTCCAGGACGCGTGGGAACCCTGGGAAATATATAATGAATGACTTGAACTTGGTCTTCACCAAAACAATCACCAATGTTGGACAGGCACAGGCCCCAGGCCAGTAGCCTTGTGAGACCAAACTGATCTCGCGAGCTTCAGGTCTTCATTCGCAGCTCAGTCTGGCTATTCTCCATAGACGAGAATTTGGAGCAGGTTGCCAAACAAACGAACCAATCAGCGTTGGCTTTGAGGCGGGTTGAGGTGTGGCGCAATGAGAGGCGGGTCTAAAGAACATGTACGCATGTTAGTACGTTATATGCTTCGTTGGTCTGATTGGTTGATTTGGCCCGTCTATCACCAACATAGGGCGTGATAGACAGATGCCTTATCCAATCAGCCAAAACTAAACTAACGAAAACGAAACTAACAAACCAAAACTTCTTCAACGGATCGTTCCCAGATGGACTTGCGGGAGTCAGATTACCAGGCCAGCAGTGTGGCATGCAGTCTTCTTCACCGCTTCAGTCAAGGGTGTTTACTACTTCAGATTTATAGTCAGTTGCCGTTAATCTATAAATTTATGCTGTATGAGAATGAGAGGTATTATAGACAAATCCGACGAGCGTTTTGTGTAGGCTGCCATCTTGTGGCGGCGCCATTGTGGACTGTCAGCAGTCAATGACAGCTAATAGCAAAGACCATGGAATATTCTGACATTATACAAGTAGTGAATCACGTACAGCTTGCAGACGTGTCTTGTTTTGTTGTGTCGTGTAATCGTGAACTTGGCTTTAGGCAGAGCAGCACCTCAGCTGGAACAAAGAAAAGGCAAAGATCTTTGACAGCACTCCAAGTGTATGCTAGTATTCTAGTAATGCTAGGAGCAGTTAAATGAAATATAATTTCTAGTGCCGTTTTATTGTCATTGATTGTGTGTGTTACTGTTTACTGTTCTGATCAATAAAAATGTGATTTGTTTTCAAGAAAGTAAAAAAAAAAAAAATTTTCTAGTGCTGTCTTTTTGCCCTTGCACAACCAGCAACATGTGTTCTACTAATGGCAGCAATGGGGGAGGGGGTTGTATGGTGAACAGAAAACTGAGAGAAGCATCCAGTTGTGGTCCTGGGAGAGGTAGGGAGAAGAAAGATTTGGCTTCTCTGCGCCTGATGGCTTCACAACATCATCCAGCTGCGTCTCATCTAAAACGCCCAGTCCTCGATAAAACGCCCTCACACAGTACTGCCCCTTACTTCGTCACTGTCAACGTGCTGCTTTGTTATTGAACATCCGGGTTCTCATGTGCTATCGCTAGCCTCGATAGATAGGAAAGTGAAAGCATTTGGCGACTCGTTTGTATTTTGTCCAGAGTAAAGTTCGTGAAAATGATTCTTATTCCGATTGTAAAAGGAGTATTTGCAATATTTAAGTCATGCAGATTGTTTGATGTCAAACGGAAAAAGAGTTAAAAGGACACGTAGGCCTACATCAACCAAATATTTTTCGGTGTATCCCTACGTAATACCAGTGAATACACTCAATGAGGCCCCTTCCTTTACATTACAGATAGCCTACTGACTGAATCCGCAGAGCTCATAAGTCACGCGGCACGTCCCTCTACGTTATAGTATGATAACGATAACACAAAAACAGTTTTCCGCCATTGAGACCATACAGAAAACTTGCACTTCCTAGGTTGCATGTTGAACGTCGCTTACGAGCTGGGGACACTTCTATGCCGCCCCCACCACCTTTAGCACACATTGGATGATTAAATAAAACAGAATTGTAACTCTCAAACAGTTTATTTCAAACAAACATGAACAGTGAAGTGAAGTTTAGTTTATTGGTTTATTTGCCAGGGGCCATGTACCAGTTAGCTACAAAGCTATTTTACATCTGTGGACATATTAAAACACATTTCAGACCGGCATAACAAATAAATAAATACCAAAAACACATTATAGACCAGAATAGCAAATAAATAAAAAGGAATGAATAAACAAGAAATAAAGAATGAATAAAACTGGATTAAAGCTGTGGCACAAGGTCAGGAATCAGCTTGGCAGTGTTAAGTTTCTCTCCTTTTCCCTAGTTTCTCTTCTTTCTTTTTCAAACTGAACAAATAAAATCCTTAAACTTCAGATACTATTATATTATATTGCAAACATATCCCCCAATCCTCTCTCTCTCTCAAAAAAGAAGCATGTCTCAGAACTCAAAACAAAAAAAGCCTGAGATATCCCTACCCCCAGTTTTAGAGATAAGAAATTAGAACTTACACCTTGCTCTGTTAAGGATATGGTATTATTAACTAATTTGCATTAACTTCAAGGATTTCAGGACAATTTGTGGTCAGATACATTTAAAATGCTGTGCAGTGAGTTGGGAGACTGGCTGGACTGTGTGTGTGTGTGTGTGTGTGTGTGTGTGTGTGTGTGTGTGTGTGTGTTAGTGCCAGGCAGGGAGTCAGACATCTTCTATGATGATATCCTATTAAAAAAAAACAGCATTCCCATGTCCAAGCAGAGCGTCTCCTTGATGATCCTCTGCAGGATCTCCGGGGGGAGGACAGGCCTGTCCATCGCTGCCACTTGTTCTGCGGGGCTGAGGAGAGGGAAAGAGAGAATACACCAAATAAAAAATAAATGCAAGGTTTGCTTTGAATGATTTACTGCTTTGGGCAATGGCTTAATATTTAGATATTAGTTGTTTTTGGTCCAAAGCCAACCACTTTGCACTGCACTCACACATGCCATTAGCAAAACCTGTAGCAAATTGAAGGTCAGTCAGATGAGTGGTTCAAGAGTTACACAGGGAGGCAACCATCTTCATGAGCAGCCAATATGAACAGAGAGAAAATTATGCAATATGTATGAGTAGTGAGAAAATTATGGATACAGTGTATAATGACATTTGTTGTTTTTGGTCCAAAGCCAACAACTTCGCACTGCTCTCACACATAGTAGCAAATTGATGGTAAGTCAGATGAGTGGTTCAAGAGTTACACAGGGAGGCTACGCTGGATGCATGAAGTGAAAACCATTTCTGCCGTAACAATTAACTTCCACTGTGATCAATGGAACTGGTTACACCACTGCAGTGCAGTGAACATCCTAAAAACAAAATAGACCACTCTCATGTGCTCATGATATAAATTGACTTAATGTTAATGTAAAGCATCCTGTGTAGCCCGTGGGTTATGCATGGAATAGACAAACAGGGTAACAGACAGGCCTTCCATGCATTAATAGATAGATGTTGGCAAATGGCAAAGTACATTCATTAATACCTTTCTCTGCTCAATGCTTCAAGGGTGGGACCAACATGCGTTGATGGCGAGGGCAAGAAAGGTGTTCCAGCTTGTTCTGTTGGGGTACAGAAAGAGAGAGGGTGAGGTTTAACTACTATCTTCATGAGCAGCCAATATGAGCAGAGAGGAAAATACTCAATGTTTCTTTTGTATAACTTATTACTATGTGGGCAAATGGCAAAGTACAATGTAATACCTCTCCCAGCATGCAGCCTCCAGGGTTTGGCTGACATGTGCCACAGATGTGCTACCTTGACTTGTAGGGCTACAAGCGGGGGAGGGGGGGGGGGGGGGGTGTTGGGTTAGCAATCATCTTCATGATCCCCCAATATGTATGAGTAGTGAGGAAATTATGGATACAGTATATAATTGGCTTAATATTAAGATATTTGTTGTTTTTGGTCCAAAGCCAACCACTTCGCACTGCTCTCACACATGCCATTAGCAAGACCTGTAGCAAATTGATGGTCAGTCAGATGAGTGGCTCAAGAGTTACACAGGGAGGCTACGCTGGATGCATGAAGTGAAAGCCACTTCTGCCGTAACAATTAACTTCCACTGTGATCAATGGAACTGGTTACACCACAGAAGGCAGTGCAGTGAACATCCTAAAAACAAAATAGACCACTTTTTCATGTGCTTATGATATAAATTGACTTAATGTCAATGTAAAGCATCCTGTGTCGCCCACGGGTTTTGCATGGAATAGACACACAGGGTAACAGACAGGCCTTCCATGCATTAATAGATAGATGTTGGCAAATGGCAAAGTACATTCTTTAATACCTTTCTCTGCTCAATGCTTCAAGGGTGGGACCAACATGTGTTAATGGCGAGGGCAAGAAAGGTGTTCCAGCTTGTTCTGTTGGGGTACAGAGAGAGAGAGAGAGAGAGAGAGGGTGAGGTTTAACTACCAGCTTCATGAGCAGCCAATATGAGCAGAGAGGAAAATACTCAAAATTTCTTTTGTATAACTTATTGCTATGTGGGCAAATGCTAAAGTACAATCTCTAATACTGTACCTCTCCATGCATGCGGCCTCCAGGGTTTGGCTGACAGGTGCCACAGATGCGCTACGTTGACCTGTAGGGCTACAGGAAAGGGGGGGGTTGTGGGAAAGGTATTGGGAACACCCAATATGTATGAGTAGTGAGATAATTATGAATACAGTATATAATACTTCAGTAGGAATCCCTGCAACAGCTGTTGGCACCACCACCTCCAAATAGACAACATATCAACCTGTACAGTAAAAAGATGAACTATGCATATGAATATTGCATATTCAATTTCTACGCCGAGAGGAGCTAGAGCGAGGCGAAGCGGTTATCAATCGACCTAAAAACTGCTGTACAGTCACCACAATGACTCTTAAGCTGCTAAATAAAGGTAAATTGAACTAAAAATGTTAGTATAGTAGCGTAGCATAGTTCCCTTTTAAAGATCTCCATAGCTTTTTACAAGGTTATAGTACTGGCAATGTACAGAGATGTAGTCCTTTCCTTCAATAGCTAAGTGTATATGGTGAATGTTAACTGTAGGCTCCAAATAGGATGGCTGGAATATTAAAAAAAACATATTCCACTACATATTCTTTTAAGATTCAGAAAACTCACCTCCCCAAAATCACACGTCTTTTCCAGTGTGGCGTACATTGCATACTGAAAAAAACAAACAAACAAAAAACATCAGGACCTGTTAGTTGGTCTGCAAACGCAATATCAGTAATCATTTTGTAAAATATTGTAGGCTCTCTCACCATCAACATATATACCCCACAGCTGTTGCTTTGGTACTGGCAAGATGCACCCTGTAATTGAGAAAAAAGAACGCAATTTCTTAACAATGATTATCATTAAATGATGGCTGTATACAGATCTCCACCCTCAATAGCTTTGATTATGTCATCAAATCACAGTTAACAATCAAGACTGTAGCAGTGTAAGCAACTTGACTAAATGCAAAGATTTGCAGGCACACATTTTACCTCATCAGCCAAACAATTCATAACGTTAGCATACTTTCACAGTTCAGGTTTAATATCTGTGCACAGGTCCATGGCGCCGTTGTGCTTAACCACGTTAACCTTGCTTCTCAATCGTATCGTATTTCATGATGGCTGTATACAGATCTCCACCCTCAATAGCTTTGATTATGTCATCAAATCACAGTTAACAATCAAGACTGTAGCAGTGTAAGCAACTTGACTAAATGCAAAGATTTGCAGGCACACATTTTACCTCATCAGCCAAACAATTCATAACGTTAGCATACTTTCACAGTTCAGGTTTAATATCTGTGCACAGGTCCATGGCGCCGTTGTGCTTAACCACGTTATCCTTGCTTCTCAATCGTATCGTATTTCAAATAACAGTTTTGTTTAGCACTTATATTATGGGGTACTTTCTTTTAGGTAGCGTTAGCTGCTAAGTGTACACCACATACAGTAGGACGAGAGAAGAGAACACGACCCTAACGTTAGCTGCTAACGTTAACGTTATATCTGTCTGTCGAATTCGAATGCAATTAAGATTACAACCTTAATGTCAGTAACCTGACTCCCGCGCAGATGAATCAATACACGAGTGTCTGCGAAAGCTAGGCTACAATGTCAGTGCATGTTGTCGAAATAAACAATATAGCCAACTTACCAACATAATCTTCCTAGCAAGATGTCACCATTGCTGACCACGAGTTAGAGCGGTGTGCGCCATAGAGTGTGAAAGTCAATTTGAGCCGTCTGCGGAGGTCTGGTTCCCGGAAGTGACTCCCCCTTTAATTTTGCCATAGGCGTTTCGAAAGGCCCGGTTCAAATAGGGTTCTAATTGTCCACTGTGTCTAACCAGCTACGGGGTACATGATAAGCAACTGATCTTTCATGTCGAGTGAAAAAACAAACGAAAATACCAAAAAAAAACCTATGGTACAAACGTGTGTCCCTTTCATTTCCCCTCAGTGCAAAAAATACACTACCCATAAGCCACTACTTACTCCATGTCCAGCCGACGATTTCCTTTAACGGTCATTGGTATCTGCTCAGGTCAACGATAGCCACGCGGTCGTGCTCCGTCATCGAATACTAGTATTTTTTGTCAATATCTGCTCTTTGTAAATATTTTTTGCATCAGAAGCCAAATAACCATACACAACTCTTTATTCAACGTTATTTAAGTGTACCATTCGCTTGACGTTACCGTTAGCCTTGCTGGTAAGGTGTAGTCGTTAGCAATTTCCTCCAGGTCAAGCCTGGTAACGTTACATTAGCAAGGTACGTTAGCCAGTTAGCGATAGCCTGTTAGCTAGGGACCAGGAAAACTAGCCTTTCATTAAGGTGCCGTGTTGCATGCGAGCAAAAATATATTTCCCTGCCTGCTCACTCCTCTTTATGGTCAGAGCATTTGGTTTTGTTAAACCAAGCACGTTAATCTCTGAATGTGATGACAAATAAAATTTCAAGATCTTTGGGCTCCTTCCTCTTAGCCATGAGCTAAATGCTTTGCTAGCACAACTCACCACAACTTTCTTGTCCTTCATGCTAGCCTTGACAGAAGCCACAAGCTACCCCTGTACCACAGAACAATGCCCCGGTTTAAAATATTGGCTTTACTTTACTTTTCTTTAGCAGCAGCCCACCATGAACCTTTGTATGTTTCACAAGTGAAGAGACTGATGGTTCAGAAATATAATTTATTTTGAAATATGCGACATTACAAGGCAAACAAGTCATGGGCTACATTTTCGGCACCTTGGGCTAAGCGATGTTTAGGCTTGTCCGACCTGCAGCTTGCATCAGCGTCAGCATCGGTGATATTAAAGCCTACATTGAACACCATACCTAAACAAAACAAATAAAGTAAAAGGGCAAAATAAGACACAAATAATATAACCACAACAGACGTCAAGGGTGGTCATATAATCATTTCTACTATGAGAAAACAAACATGAATTGTAGCTGCTCATAAAAGCTAACGTTACCATGCTGTATATCTATGTCTATGAGCTATGCTAACCACATCGTAAACTTACTTTTCATAACGCAGTCATCCGAGTCGTGGGAATGTCTGAATCTCTTAACACAGCGCCTAAACAAAACAAATAAAGCAGCAAGAGGAAATAAGACACAAATAGGCTAAACGAACCACAACAGGCTATCATAATTATATTTTACTATTGAGTGATGCATCATCTTGTTAACTATACTTAGCAAGTTAGCAGCTAACACATCGTTTGAAACTTTGATGCGGTTTACCAAAACTTAACTTACACAGTCTTGTAATTAGTTATATGCATTATATCGATACCAAAACAAATCGTATCATATAATATCACATCATATGATGATTTTACACTAACCAAACTTACCTGAGGTCGTGATTATACACAGCCGGTTTGATGGAAGCACTATCGGGAAGATGGTGCGTGCTGTCTGGGAAGCCTACCGCTGGCGTCCGTTGCTGTCAATGTCTTGCGGTCCCCCAGAGCTCTAGAATAGCAACATTAGCACTAGCATAGCAAGGGCTGATCATCTGCACCGACGTCCTAACGTTGATTTTCGCGGGCTTCAAAAAGGTCCACCAATCAGATACGTTGCAGTGGGATTGTGGGATTGCTCGGGAACATGGGTAATGAAGTACTTCATTGGGACATCGCAGAAAAAGGACCTTTGTTCAGAAACTAAATTGAGATCTCATGAACTTTTGGTGTCTAGGTAAGCACAGGCACTCATTATGTCTTGCCGTAGCTAGTTAGAAATGTAGAATGCGTGGTTAAGACAGCGTGGGTTATAATCAAATTCTCACTCGCCCCGACGAACGCTAAAGACACTTCCGGAACCTCACTTCCACACTCTATAGCTTTCAGAAATGGATTTGAGAATGACATCATACCCAGTGTCCCTTGCGAAATTCTTCACGATTGGCCAATCTGCAAATTCTTGGAACGCCCATGGGCGTTCTGGCATTAAGGCGGAACCGTCAATACTGCAGCTGGACCCTTCTCGATGGCTTGGCCTCTGCGCACAGGATTCGTCTGGCAGCTTGTCAAACCAATGGGAAGTCCAGCTAACTGTCAAAATGGCACTTCTGTAGGCTTCTGAACACATCTAAATTTATTAACATGGTAACATTCACACACTAGCATGTTCATACGATCTTGCTGTCAACAAGTAAGACCAGCCAGTAAGGTCACTTAGGCCTAAAAACCTGAACTTCCCATTGGTTTGGCTGGCAGTCAATCAAAGCCAACGTGGGTAATATAACGTAAAGACTCATGCCATGTGTTTTTGTAATGCCAGATATCAGCCTGATATCCGACATTACATCCCATGTTCACGTGGTGCACGGCATTTAATCCTCGACCGTCAGCTTGCGTCTGCTTTGTAAAACCAAATAATAAGCTCGTTCGTGTTCAGAGTCGGTACAGCTAGAGGCTGTAGCCAGAACCAGCGAGATCTACGGAAATACGTCGGTGGGAGTGGAAAAGCATGGGGGACAAGGTGGACAACACAGCTGCAGCTGGCTGAAGCCATACAACACGTGAACATGGACGTGATGTCGGGAGATATCGCGGAAGTTTGTTTGCACTGAAAACAGCTTGAATCCCCTCATTTCACCATTAAAATGAACGTGATAACTGGCGAAATAAATCATATAATGTTGCTTAATAAATTATTGTTGCAATGCAAGAGGAACAGAGTTGTGTTTGAAGGTGTTTTGTTAAAAATAGTAATGTGGTATGAAATGCTTATTTGAGATGGCAAACCAAGCCATGCTGGAGAGCAATAAGGCTATTTCATTGGGCAAAACTTGCATACTGCTTAGCAGAAGCTCATTCAAATAAGCCCATTTTCAGTGAGTACAACGTGGTTGGTGTCATATTTGTCATGAGGAGTTTCAAACCAATCGGAATAATGAGTTACGTCATGGGGGTGGGATGCATCCTCTTGCAGCCGAGAAAAAGGAGATGCGGGTTTCGGCTGCAGCCGCCTTGTTACCGCCTTGTCACTCTTGTTTTGAGTGACGTGCTGTGGGCGTATTTTGGTGACGCATTCACAAGCTTGGTGAAGTCAGCCGGAAGTCGGACACCGCGTCTAACCACAATGCATCGCTTGGCTGCAGCCGGCTGAAGGCGGCTGTAGGCGGCTTTACATCTCAAACACGCCTAATAACGGTGTTTTTAAAGACAAAAAGTATAAATGGCGACGTCATTACAAATGTGTATGTCACAGCATTGTGAGGATAAAGGACACTTTCGCTACTCTCTGCCAAAGTTCATCTCATCTTGGCAACTCGTGTATCAAAAGCTTCCTGTTCCAGAGCTTTAACCATGAATTGAGGGAGGTTGCATCCTACCAATGTGTTACATTTTCAGACATGGGATAAATAATTCATTTATTCATATTAACCGAGCTAGCTTCCTTCTGCTGTAACAACTAGCTTCCATAATAAACAAAGTTTACGTTAGCTAGCTAACGTTAGCACGCTAACTAACGTTATCAAATAAAGATATCCAGATATTGTAGAAAGTGTATTCTAGTAATGCTAGAAGCAGTTAAATAATTGAAATATAATTTCTAGTGCCGTTTTATTGTCATTGATTGTGTGTGTTACCAATTGCCTGTAGTTTCACATTACATTAGCTAACTAACGTTGGTACACCAGCCGGTTTTGGCCTGGTTTGGCTCACATGATACCGTACTGCCATAGAATTACTGTGACATCCTCAAGGCCAATCAGAGGACAGAACTGTCTCTATATACGACTCTGGCCACAGTGAGCTTAGACTCCTCCTTGTGGCTGTAGTTGTATTTACATTCCATGAAAATCATGGAAAATGGGAAACATGATTTAAAGCCACCACATGCAACTTTTAGGTAAAAATTCGACGTTTCCTATTCATTACACCTTTATGTAAATTGCCTAGAACTCACTAGACTTGATAAATGACATGTTCCGGAGTAAAACAAGCCCCTTCACGAGATTGTCCGACCCTCCTAGAGGCAGATACCGCCTATGCAAGATCAGGGAGCGAGTCCCGGCTATCGTAAGTTTTGGTTAGCAAGCAAGCTAGGTCACGTGACTTAGCCAGTTTACTGTTTGAATTACAACGCGATTTGTGACTTCTCAGCGCATTCAACTGTCGATACATTTTGTTAGCGGCGATCACCATTGACTATGCAATTCTAAATGGAGGATTATTGGCAGAAACGCTAAATAACTGCTTTGTTTGGTTGTTAGCTTACTGGATGACGCCACCGGATCCTGCATAGGTTCTCTTTAATCACCAATTCTTTGGTACCAACAACTGTAAATCATGTTATTTTATGGTGTGCTATCACGTTATCCCTATGGACAGATTGGTGATCTGGGTAGCTCAATAATGGCGCCTGCTTACTTCCGGTAGTTTACTCGGATTCATGTATACGTACTGAATCAACACATAGTCCTGCTGTTTTATATACATACCGTCAACAGCTGTGACAATGACTGAATTTTGTGGAATGCAGACCGGGGTGGCGAAAAGGAAGCTAACGGTAACAGAAGCAGGCAAATCAAAATGAAACCAAATCAACAAGTTCGATATTACATCGATACCTGAAAGTACACTCTTTGACAAAATGGTTCATGTGGGTGCTATATAGAACCTAGGGTTTCTATGTCTAAGAAATAGAACCATTGCCATTAAAAAGGTGCCATTTCATGCACGTGAGGGTATATTTGAACTTCAATTACCTTTCATGGAACCTTTCCGAAGACACTCATCAAGCTATAGAACCCTTAAAGATTCAATATGGAACCTTTTGTTTTAAGAGTGTGCTCTATCCTACTCATCATATCCTATAAAGCAACAGAGTAGGCTAAGATTATACAAGAAATGTAAACTTTGTCTATTCTCACCTCAATCTAACAAGTCATCTCTCTCTCTTTCATTCTTTCTATTTCTCTTTTGTCATTCTTTTCTTCTCCCCCACCTTATCCTTATCTCCATTCTTTGTCATCTTTTCATTCAGCTATTTGTCTTTCCATCATTATTCCTTCTCTTTAACATCTCTGTCCAATGTAGCTCATGCTCTGCTTATGCCATGGTGGATGACTATGTTAAGTCAGGAACACACACACACACACACACACACACACACAATGTATATGCATACACACAGGCATGAAGAGTGCCTCTCCAGTATCTTCTGCGTGTTAATTGGTTCTTCTGAGCTTTTACCCCTTTTGCCTACCCGTGCTGGTTTAAGTGTCTGTGCTCAAACACTGAAGTAAAGTTCATCTGCCTCTAATCTTGTTGCCTTGAGTCTGTGTCCCATAACACATGCCAAGCCGAGGGCCAAACCCGCAAAGACCAACGGGCTTGGTTTGAACAGCACAAAGCGGTCTTTGGGGATCACTGCTTTAGACTTTCATTTTCAATGCGCAAATACAGTAACAAACCCTTACCATGTCTACTGCACAACAGCTAATGTTGGATTTTATACTTTTCAATTGAATGAACTCAATGGAAGTAGGTACCAGTCGTTCGAATTCATAGTGCAGGCCTAAAATGATGCTTGCAGAAGGCCAAAGTGGTTACTTCGCATTATGACCAAAAAAAAAAAACACTCTCAGTGGCCGTCCTCACCACTGACGAACACCATTGATGGACATGGAGAAGTGGAGATGTCGTTGATTCACAATGAAACACAGAACGGAGATCCATGTAGCGAACAGCATTGTTGGCTATGTACACCCAGGTGCAAATAGCATCTCCCAAACTTTTCTGTATTGCAAGTTTTCCAACATACTTTGTACATGCAGTAAGCTACATGTAGACGAGCCATTATCATGTGTATATGTGCTTCGAAAAAAATCCCAAACAATTTTGAAATTCCACCCTTTGCTGTGAGCTGCTTTGGTAAGAACCTCCGGCCATATGTGTCATGGTGTTCATATTATACTGTCAATGATGTGTAGAAATTCTGTAAGATGTAATTATGGGTAATTATGAAAAAAAGCCAGAGGGTCACCTTAGTGGGCTGTCGAGAAAGTCAAGCAGAACCTGATAGAGCAGGTGGAGAATGCAGAAGAAACATACTTGTTGAGCATGTTACTTCAAAACTGTTATGCGTTATTTTTGTTTCTGGTAGATGAAACCATGATCAATGACAGCGCTATGATTCTTTTAATATAGGGGCGAAGTTTACAGAGAAACATCAAAATCATTCTCAATATCAAACAGAACACCTGAGTGAACACAGAAAAAGACTTCGTAAAATTAGTTGGTTCAGGTTGTTATTGGGGTTATTGACACATCTGAACTAAGCATTGAACGTGACACATCTGAACTAAGCATTGAAAAATTATACAAAGCAAGTGTGAATGGTGAATTTTAACCTGTAATGAATGAAACGGTAATATTTTAGAAGGAAAATTGGTGGTAGCTGTCACCCACGTTATGGCCATTATAGAAAACCCCTCAGGGGCAGAAATTCAACTCAAGATGTGACATCTGGGTAATTATGAAAATGTCAGAATGCCACCTTGGTGGGCTGTCGAGAAAGACAAGCAGAACCTGATAGAGCAGGTGGAGAATGCAGAAGAAACTAGGCTCCACCCGTGACCCGTCCAGCGACAGCGCTAGGATACTTTTAAAATTTATGGGTGAAGCTTCCAGAGAAACATCTAAATCATTGTCAATGTCAAACAATTTACAATTTATAACATCATATTGTGTAGCTCCACTAAACAAAATCTTGACTACACCTCTGTTTAAACTATACAGAAACACAAAAATGTGTTTAGAAAAAAACACAAAACAATTTTGAAATTCTGCCCTTTGCTGTGAGCTATTCTAATAACCTCCGGCTATATGTGTCATGGTGTGCAGAAATGATGATGTGCAGATGTGACATTCAACAAGATGTGATGTCTGGGTAATTCTGAAAATGCCAAAGGGCCACCTTGGTGGGCTTTCGAGAAAGTCTAGAAGAACTCGATAGAGCAGGTGGAGAATGCAGAACAGGCTAGGCTCCATTCTCCCAGCAAAATGTTGTTGAAAAGACATTCAAAGGGTGTCTTCTTGTTATGCTGACTAAATAACATTCCATTTTGGTTGAAAAGTGAGAGACTTTCCGTCTTCTCTGGTCGCTGAAAAGACACCAAGTCAAAAGCCAGAGCTTCTATCATTACATTACATTTATGCATTTAGCAGACGCTTTTATCCAAAGCGACTTACAAAAGAGGGATAACAATCAAGCTGCAACACAATACAAGTAAGTGCCTACTGGGAGTGCCATTTGCTAATAAGATAGCAAGTGCAAGAGTTTAGAAGTACTTGATCAGTGCATTCCAAGTAATTTAACGAACTAGGACAGAGTCTTGAAAGAGCTGGCTCTTCAAGAGTCTCTTGATGATCGCTTTCAGGTAGACAGGAGCAGTTCCATCCAGTACTCTGTGAGCCAACATTAGT
>JAODXP020001671.1:0-23976 GCA_027497455.2 Sardinella longiceps | reverse complement strand
GTCACCTGCATCTTTGCTGAAAGTTGCATCCTTCCTTGTTCTATTAAACCCAATGGCAGTGCTGTTGTGATCCATTGGTACCATACTAGGAATGACAACAGCCCTGTTCACACTTATTATAAAGGAGAGGACCAACTAGCACACCAGGACCCAAAGTATAAAGGAAGAACATCTTTATTTCACAAGCTGATAGCTTCTGGAAATGCATCACTCTCATTATCTGATGTCCAAATCCAAGATGAGGGCAGGTACAAAATGCTACAGCAGCAATGACAAGGATGGAAATGAAGAGAAATTTGTGAACATGAAAGTTGAAGGTATCTTATCTTCCTAAAATATGATTAACATAATGTACCACATAAATATACTTATGTACTGTACTCGGCCGTTTCAAGGTACTTGGGGGCCCCAAGCAAACAGGATATGGGGGTTCTTCACTCCCTCGTAAATACTTACATGAACCACATTGTTATAATTTTCAAACATCACCAATATAATTATTTGTATTGTACAGTTGTCTAGCTCCAGTTTAAAGTCATTTTTTGTTGAAAAACACCACCAACTTAACTACTAAAATGATTAAACAGTCAATCTTGGGGGCCCCAGGCAATTGCCTGGTTTGCCTGCCTTGTTGCGACGGCCCTGACTGTACTACATAAACATACTTTTCCCCCATAAAGGTTGTTAATATGCACAACTTGTATATCTTCTTGCAAATTTCAAATTTCTTTGCTTAAGCATGCTTGTCAAAATGTTTAAATATCTTCTAGCTCCAATTAAATTAGTGAATATAACGGTAGCTGATGACGACACACTGACATGCAGTTCTGAAGGCGTCTCACCCAGCTCCCAGTCTCGTCTGGTCCACTGTGCCACCTTCAGATGTCCAACCAGGGAATCCTCCTGAGCCAATAAAAGATGACCAAGGCTTGTACTCAGTGCAAAACACTATGCACATGACTCCCAATACAACCTATACATGCAATATTACAGCAGGAGACAGCACTCAAAGAACTTCCATAAGAAAAAATAGTAAGTATAAGTCTCAAGTTGTAGTAGAGTTTTAACTTACCCTGTTGGCGTTACACTTTGCTTTTGAATTCCAGTTTTAGACAAACAAAACATCCATTTTAAATATGTTCTCTGTCCTGACATGCTGGAATGGAAAGCATGCTATGTTCCCACAGCCCTATGTTCCCTAACCCCAGAACTGTGGGAACGGCTGACCCCCTAAAGTGGAGGACAGCTTCTTTGAAACAATACTGATACAGTTCTTGAGGGACACAACCTTTTTCTTGGGAGTGTGTTCAAAAAGTTATATTTCCACAAAAAAACATGGTGCCCTTAGGCATGTTTTTCTTTTAAATTAGGCCCACACAAATGTATCCATCACCCCATTGCAACTGACAAAAAGTTATACAAATACATTGTCTCAAACAACAGCTATATTGTTATTTTGCAGGTCTCAGTGCTAAAGATGGGGACGGTATAGTCATTCCATGCAATGTCCCAAAGGAAAACCTTGGAGACTTCCACCTTACCTGGTTTTTCGATAGAATCACCATACTCACCTTCAACAGCCGCACTTCTCATATCAAAGTCCATGACCAGTGGCAAGACAATGTGAAATATAATGCCAGCCAAATTACGATCAAGCTTCTTCGACTGAATAATACACTGTGTGGAACATACACCTGTGAAGTATCCATACCCAATATCAGATACCGAGAACAAACAACTGTTCAGTCTAAAAGAGGTATAATAAGAAACTTGAAATCAACCCTTATCTGTCACTACTAATTTTTATGCATAATGACTGATAAGGCATATAAAACAGTAAAGCTTGCCCCCAGTTTCATTGTGTTCTAAGATTGCCATGGTTTTTCAGGACGGGCTGTGTATTTTATGACATTTGTTTGTGGTTATAAACAGTGCAGAAGGAAGCATGAATCATACATGATTGACATAGGCCTAATGTAGATTTGTTCTAATTCTTTTTTTAATCTAAATATTTTTGTTGTATATTATGCTTCCCCACATAAATGTTTAACTTGAAATATTTCTTCTTCAGGAGACAGCCCGCCTACAGGTCTAATAGTTGCAATTGTGATAGGCCTTGTACTGCTATCCCTAATCATCATTGCTTTAGTATTGGTCCATTTTAGAAAAAGGTGATTTCTTTGTTTTCTTTCTTCCTTCTTCTTCTTCTTCTTCTTCCTCTTCTTCTTCTTCCTGTTTTCATTATTATTATTATTATTATTATTATTATTAAATATTTAATTTACAAAATTCAACTCTGCTAACTTTTTTATATTTAAACAGATCGGGTGTCATCTGAAGAAATATCTTTAAGATATCTTTAAGATCTTAAATATCTTTAAGATATTTCTTAGGATATAACAATGAGCCAAGACAAAAAAGCAATTCATCCAGAACAACAGTTACAAGGAAAAGGTGAACATCATACAGGGGCGCAGCCAACAAGGAGAGCCAACTGTGTCCAGTGTTTTTTTCTTGGGGTGATGTTTGGCAGTCAAAACTATTTTTGTGTCAGTATTCACTTAAACTGTTACAGTATTCCACAATTTGTTCACTAGTCTGGGCAAACAGCCTTTATGTGTGTGCATGTTTGGCCAAGGTCTAAATATTCTCTTGAAAGTAATTTGATAAGAATAAAATCTAAGAACTCTTGACCTGATTACAACTTTTGAAGTACCGATACATACTAGTAGTTCAGTAAGAAAGTATTCAGACAGAGTATAACAGACATTAGCAGAAAATTATTTATGGAATGCTGTCTGAAACATGCGTTTCATCAGAAAGTAACCATTCCTGGAGCAACCATTTGCAATGCTGTCATCATCCTCTGCTGGCCTTACTAAAACTTGTCAGAAACTCCATAAATCAGTCATGTCTTTTGGGCCTTTGTTTGTATGGTGCTACTGTGACCTCTGTTATTGACCATTCCCTAGAGAATACCGTACCTTACAAATCAGAACACAGTAACAACTGCTGCAGCCTCACCTTCATCCTTATCACAGTATCTGTCGACATCATCATCATCATCAGGGCCGGACTGGGACCAAAAAATGGCCCGGGCATTAACGTTGTGGCTAGCTCAAATAACACTGTAGGTCTGACATATTGCATGAATATGAGAGATTTAATTGTTTATTATTATTTTTATCATTATTATTTTTAAAGCACTTTGGATCAACTATGTTGTATAAAATGTGCTATATAAATAAAAGTGACTTGACTTGACATGACTTAATTACTAGCTCAATATCCTTTATGAAAATTATGTGTAAATAACAGCCCCAGCCCAAAAATGACCGTCGGCCCACCGGGCATTGCCCTATATGCCCTATGGCCAGTCCATGCCTGATCATCATCAACAACTAACCATCTATCTGGAGCAGATAAAGGCCAAGAGGGATGGAGCCAAGACACGCACCATCATAGTAGACTCATGAGAGCCAATCATCCATAACCAGCATCAATTCTCTGGTCACAAAATTCCCCAACCAGTCACAAATGGACTATCCCTTTGAAATACATATAAAAATCTCAATTGCAAGATCTTCCACCACCTCCATTATACTGCCAAACTCCATTTCCCTCATACTCTATTACCACAATATTAGTTGATCCACACTTTTACACACTACCACAACACACATCCCACCAGGATCCCTGCAATATACCCAGAAACAGACTCAGCATCATGGGGGATGTTGCCAATCTGTGATGCTGCTCTGTATCTGATATCTTGAAGGAATCATAATCCGCAGACAAAAAAATTGTTGGTTACACTTTTTTTGAAGGTACCGTCATAAGACTGACATGACACTGTCATGACATGACGTTGTCATGAACAGGGGTGGACTGGCAATATGGCACAAAGGGCAAATGCCCGGTGGGCTGACACACTATTTGGGTAACTGTATAGACTTATTTTCTAATGGTCTGACCAGTATGGTGGGCTGGTTTTGTTCGAAATGCCAGGGCCGATTTTTTGTCCCAGTCCGCCCCTGGTCATGAATCTGTCATAAGCATACAGTATATGCCAGAGTCGGTATGCTGTCAAAAAAAGAGAGAAAGTGCAAGTGGGAGAAAGATCACCAACGTGCCTGTAACAGAAATGAAGATGTGCCAAATAGAGTCTGCTCCAGAGAGAAGAGACAGGGAGAGAGAGGACAACACCTGAAATGCAAGACACCATCAGGTGTGCCCAATTAGCCAATTAGGCCAGACAGGAGAGCTTGACCAAGGCATTTTCCATGGCAGGCCTGAAGGGGACACAGGGGCTCAGTAACAATGCCTAAAAACTGTTTAAACTGTTAGCATGCCTAAAAACATATCCTTCAAAATTTCTGCACAGTATCTTCACAACCTCTAAGCATTATGCTCCCATATAAGAAAGCAAAATAAATGAATGAATAAATATAAATAAATAAACAGCAAAAAAAGGAAATAAAAAAAACTTGTCATGAAAGTAGGTGAGATATTAAAATCAAATGGGTAGGGTGTGGCAATGGCATTTGTACATATCCTGGCTAAAGTGAAAACTGAATTAATAAGTTTTTTGTTGGTTGTTGTTCAGGAAGCAGTCTAAGGGAAAGGATATCAGGACTATATGGCTTGGACAAATACATTAATCCTGTTGGAAGTGCTATGGATTCTGAAAATGTCAGAAGGACAGGGTATGTAGCCCAGATGCACCACTTCATAACTGCTAATTTTCTCTCCAGGTCCACGTGGAGATGAGCACTATTGTTGCACAGTTCAATCACTAAAAATGCAGGAATTTAATGCTATCACCGTGCTATCCATAATGGGACAGGATACTGTATGATTCAAAATCACTGAAAAAGTCAGTGTTACAGTGTGTGTTTGGTCCATTATCCTTCAAAAAAAGCTAACAACTATTCTGTTTAAGGTTTAAATACATGTACTTAAGGTCGACTTAAGAATTCATGGTGGATACAATTCAATTCGCTCAAATACAATGCATTGTCTTACGTCGCTTTACAGACAGTACGGGGGCACCCATGAGTAACTGGGGCAAGGAAAAACTCCCTTCGCTTACTAATAATTCATTTTTAGAAAGAAACCTTGAGCAGATCCACGCCTCATGGGCTCAACCCACCTGATACACCCCTAAAAATTGGATGTGTATGTTGCTTTTCCACAGACCCACCCACAAGTTTCACTCTGATGAGGTCTGGATTGGTCTATAGAGGTTAAGAAACAAACACTATGTCAAGTCTATGTCTATGTCCTTACTCCAAGGTTGTGCACTTGCTTGACTACATGCCTTTCATAGCAGTCCTACAGTATAAATGTAACATTTCAGGTTTGCTTACTAGAGAACTTACACTTAAAGTGTAAGTCAAGCTACTTTTACCGCTTTCTTTTTAGCCTGATGCCCCATTATTGTCTCTTTAATTTGGCTATTTTCCTCCCTAGATGCTCAGGTCACCTGCATCTTTGCTGAAAGTTGCATCCTTCCTTGTTCTATTAAACCCAATGGCAGTGCTGTTGTGATCCATTGGTACCATACTAGGAATGACAGCAGCCCTGTTCACACTTATTATAATGGACAGGACCAACTAGCACACCAGGACCCAAAGTATAAAGGAAGAACATCTTTATTTCACAAGCTGATAGCTTCTGGAAATGCATCACTTTCATTATCTGATGTCAAAATCCAAGATGAGGGCAGGTACAAATGCTACAGCAGCAATGACAAGGATGGAAATGAAGAGAAATTTGTGAACATGAAAGTTGAAGGTATCTTATCTTCCTAAAATATGATGAACTTAATGCACTACATAAAGATACTTATATACATAAACATACTTTTCTCCCCAAAAAGGTTGTTAATAAGCACAACTTCTTACAAATTCCAAAATTCAGTTGTAGATATATAATTGTTTGTTTGCTTAAAGGAAAGTACCGGAGTGAATTCAAGCATAGCCCTGTTGAAAGAGCTTGCTAAATGTGCTAGTTAGCGAGTGGAACAAAATAATTTGGTACAGCACAGACCGAACGCGAATGCAGAAGCGAACAGGCACTTTACACTGAATCACTGAAAACACTGAATGGGACCTGACTGTTGGAAACCGAAAGTAAGATCTGAGGTTACATTGACTCAATGTAAAGTGTTTCGTGTTCATGTTAGGACTGTGCTGTATGCTCTGTGGTCTGTGCTCATGCGAAATATATTGCTGTTAGAAGGCTCGTGCAGCAGGGCTATGCTTAAACTTACTCCGGTATATTACTTGTTTGTTAAAATGTGTAAATATCTTCTAGCTCCAGTCAAATTAGTGAATGTAAAAGTAGCCGATGACGACACACTGACATGCAGTTCTGAAGGCGTCTACCCAGCTCCCAGTCTGGTCTGGTCCATTGAACCACCCTCAGATGTAAAACCAGGGAATCCTCCTGAGCCAATAAAAGATGACCAAGGCTTGTACTCAGTGCAAAGCACTATGCACATGACTCCCAATACAACCTATACATGCAATATTACAGCCGGAGACAGCACTCAAAGAACTTCCGTAAGAAAACATAGTAAGTGTCAATTTATGGTTATTTTAAAGCAATCAGTTGATAATTCTTTTCAATCTATTGTGCTTTTCCATTTTAAAACATGCAACAGACATGTTGTTTTTCTTAGAAGTGTTTTTTTTCTTAAGTGAAAGAAAACTTCTTTGCAAGTTGCAACAACTACTATTCCACTTTTTTGTTGGTTAATGTGTAGGATAGCATTCAGAAACTAACACTTGTACACCAGTACTGTTGCTGTACTGGCGTCCGTTTTCCAAAAGCACAGATGTTAACCAGTTAGCAACCTATTTGGCTATGGCAAATTGCACTGTCTGCAACCAATATAGTTCATACCAGTTAGCAACTATGCTTTTGAGAAACAGACCCCAGATCCATTTATAAAAATATCTACAGTATAGATAAGTGTAAACGAGTCCTTAGATGTTGACACACCTTTAATAATAGATTGTTGATTTCAAATGTATATTTTTGCAGATCTCACTGCTAATGAACATGAGAGCTTCATTATTCCCTGCAGTGTAACCGAAGGAAGCCCCAAAGAATTCAATCTCACATGGTTGTTTGATGGGGATGTCGTCCTCACATTTGACAGCATGTTTGATGTTGAAGTGCATGGCCCATGGCGAGATCGTGTGAGGATTAATCCTGGGGAAACGCCTATAGAAATTCTAGATATACTAGATAGCACTTACAGTGGGACATACAGATGTGAAGTCATTATGCCGAAGCACAGACACATTGAACAAACAACTGTTAAAGGTACAATCTGAAATTCTCAGACATTGCATGGGTAAACAAAATTAAATTGGATCCTTATGCTTGATATAGTTTTTCAGTGTGTGTGTGTGTGTGTGTGTGTGTGTGTGTGTGTGTGTGTGTGTGTGTGTGTGTGTGTGTGTGTTTGTGTGTGTGTATGTGTTTTTTTTTTAATGTTGAACCACTAAACTGACCTGAATATGTTAGGGATAATGCCCACAGTGGGGTCCTGAAATAGGGAAATAATGGTTTAGGCAGGTATAACAATGTAGCTATAGTCTGGCCATGACCGATAGACTGGGCTCAGGTATCTTTGATTCAGCTGTCTTTAAAACTGCCTGCACGCTGCGGATAGGAAAACAGTTTAAACAATTTAGTACTGTATATTAATGCCATTAACTCTAAAGCTTTATGAATACATTTATGTATTGTTACCATATTTTACTGACAGTGGTGAGCTTGTAAACAAATTATTTGAAATTGTTGCTCACTAGGTCAGCCAACGATTACAATAGGATGTTATCAGGGCCATCGCAACAGGACAGGCAAACCAGGCAATTGACCTTTCGCCAGAAGCGTTCTAGACACGCCCCCGGGCGGGTTCTTTGAGTGGCCCGACATTGTGCCCGACATTTGTGGGCATTCTACAGCCAATTCTATGGCCAAAACACCCATAAACAACTTAGAAAATCGGACATGTAGGAAGCTGTACGTATTCACTTGTAATGATGCTTGATATGTCAAAGTGTTCTACATTACCTATAGCATTAAAGTGATGGCTCACATATTAAACACGATAAAAAAAAAACAGCACAGGGTACACAGAGAGGCAGGAGCGCACTTTACCAACTCACCAACTTCTACCAGTAGCAAATCCAAAATGCTATTTTGAGATCAAATATTTACCCACTAGCAATGCAGACTAAGCTTACTATTTGACTTGACGAACGTTTTGCGATGTCTAAATATCAACAACATCGTCAATTCTTGATAACGTTAAAAGAAAGTGACGTTGATTTCAAGAGAAAGAACCTAACAGTGTCTGTTACAGCTACTACCACAGGCTACTACAACTAGGTGCCATGCTGTAAACTTAAATTACGTGGGTTACAAATCCAATTTGGCAGCCTATTTCAGACTTATCAACTTTAATATTCTGGCAAAATAGTTATGGAAGGTTAGTGTGATAAATTGAACACTTGTTTGTTGCTAAACGTTAGCTTGCTAATAATCGCTAGCTAGCGACAATGCTAACAATAACATCTTTTCCCTGACACTAAGGTTGTTAAATGTCTCATCTGTGTATGGTTTAGTGTAACACCTTGTTTATTGATGCATTGATTACATTTATTGTCAGTAAATCCCTCAGATATTGATAACAAACAATGTTAAGTAGCCTAATGGTAGATCACGTAGCCCCTGAATTTAAACTAACACTAGTTTGGTTAGCATAACAAACATTACAGAAAAAATCGAAATAACTCTTGATTATTTTATTTACTTTTGTTGGGGTATGCCAAGCTGTTAGATCCATTGCCTTTATGTCCTGTTCTCAGTTTTGAGTTTAGGGAAGGTTTAGAGTTGTCCATCCATCTGTATCGTCTACCGCAAGTGACAGTTGACTGTTGTTATGAATGTCGGGCCTAAAGCCATGTGTTTTTTGAAGTCGCAATTGTTAGCGTTCTGATTGGTCAGAACGCCCGTCAATCAAACTCTGGCGAAAGGTCAATTGCCTGGGGCCCCAGGCTGAAAGGGACTGTTCAATGATTTAAGTAGTTTAATTGGTGTTTTTTTTTTTCAATACAATATGACTGGATGGAGTTCAACACAAATAAATATTATTGATGCTTGAAGGTAAAAATGTGATTCATGTAGGTGTTTAGGCAGGGTGTAGGGCCCCCATGTCCTGTTTGCTTGGGGCCCCCTAAGTATTTTGAAACAGCCCTGGATGTTATAGAAGAGCATATTGATGTGAAACAATTTTTTTTTTTTTTTTACCAAATCCACTTCCATAGGTGTCCCATTATCAGGAATACAGTAACACACAACTTGTCAGCCAATCAGAAAACATATAAACGTATATTGTCTGAAATATACAGTATATGAGTGATTTTTTAAAAGCATACTATTCTATCCCCTTGTCTCTGCAGTCAAACCACACCTGTGGGTACTTTGCCAACCATACTTTTCACTTATTTTTAAGCGAAATTGTTTAATTGTTCAAAATTAGTGCAAGTCCTGACCTGCTCACAGTGCTTTAGAAAGCCTAATTAAGTTATTGATATCATTTGAAAATGAAACTTTGTAAAGGTTGGCCAAAAAATTGAAGATGAATCTATGACTTTGTCCATATTTAATTTTATATTTTATCCAAGAAAAAAATGTTTTGCACACTGCATAATTGGGAAGACACAGTCTGTGTTACAGATTAAAAGAGCTGAGAGCGTTTCAGCTCACCAGCTTTTCTCAATGCTCAAATAAATGAATTGCAAAGATTGTGTCTTCCCAATTATGCAGTGCTCAAAGCATTTCTTCTTGAATTTCTGACTATTTTTATGCACCTGCGAAAGGAACTTTGGATCTGAGCGCAACAATTTTTTCCTTATTGATGTTCTATATTATGCACACTTTTACCTTGAAATATGTCTTTTTCAGTCAGCAAGCCTGAGGAGGATGGACAAGATGAACTAACACTTACAATAACACTGAGTGTTATCTTTGGAGTGATCTTTGTAGTGGGCCTGTGCATAGCTGTTGGTGTAATATACAGAAACAGAAGAAGAGACAGGTAATGTCTTGCTTTTACTTGAGCCGTGCAACTGTTAGAGGTAGAGATTTATTTGTTTGAGGACAATGTAACATCTGCAGAGGGATATTAAGTTGTTGTCTGGACAGCACTTAACCTAAACGCAACAACCCAAAAGATACATATTAACACGTCAAAGTTCTGAAGATAAGACTGTCTTAGACAATAGTGCTAGTGCTTCAGCAAGGTGTCTAGTGAGTATTATGCAGCAGTTGGTACATTCTAGGGCAGGGGTGGGTAATTATATTGGCTGAAGGGCCACAGATTGAGTTTTGGTTTTTGACTAATGGGCCTGGTGTTAACAGTCAACCGGTTGATGGGGCTTGATGCAGGTAAATTGGCATGTCTAAAATCAGTAGCCTCACTTTCTTCAGAGGACGTGTGGGTTAAAAAAAAAAGGGTGGGGGGGGGGGGGGTTATATTTCATTACTACAACAAAATAATGATGAATTCAGGCCTCAGTCACATTGGCTAAATGAAAATTCTATTCTATTCAGGGAAGGCTCCATGGGCCAGATTAAATAGTTCATGTGGCCCCTGGGTTGTAGTTTGCCCAGGTCTGTTCTAGGTAAACCCATAGCCCAGTTGCCCAACCTCACCAAGTGAAAAGTTTCTTTGCCCTCTGTTCTTCTTCCAACTGTCACCTCTCACCTCGCCTCGACTATTGCAATGCCCTTCTAACAGGTCTACCAGCCTGAGCGATGAAACCACTACTGATGATCCAGAAGGCTGCTGCACGCCTGGTCCTCAACCAGCCAGAGAGAGCACATGTCTCTCCACTCTTCATGGAGCTCCACTGGCTGCCCCTGGCTGCTCGCATGGAATTCAAGTCACTAATGTTGGCTTACAGGGTACTGGATGATGGAACTGCTCCAGTCTACCTTAAAGCCATCATCAAACTATATGTTAACCTCAAATCACTCCGCTCAACCAAGGATCGCTGCTTAGAACGGCTAACATCCCGCACAGGTCAATCTAGGCTCTTCTCATCCATTGTTCCTAACTGCCTGAACTGGTGCAAAACCCTTCCCAAGACTACTAGAACAACGGGCACTTTCTCTACTTTCAAGAAACTTTTGATGACTGCTATAAAGTCTGCTAAATGCATAAATGTAAATGTAACTGACAGCACTCAGTGTCAGAGGTGGGGTTGATTTTCACTGGAATGTCCATTTCAGGATAAATAAATGCCCTCATGTAGGTCAGTGGGGCAGACCTACAAGTTTGACCCACTGGTTTCAGTCAACGGCAAGTCCGATCAAGTAAGGTGTGGTACCCTAGAGTTTGAAAATATGTGATAGCAGTGCATTCAGGGTAGCTTCTTGAAATTTCCCCACTTGATTATTTTACATCAAAGTTACAGTATATTCCAGTTCTCTATCGTTTCGAGACCATCTCTCCACTCCGTTACATATTCCATATGTACGGGGAATGACCCCACACATATGGAATATGTAACGGAGTGGAGAGATGGTCTCTTCACTCAGAGAACCAGGGTTACAACGTAACCCAACGTTTTAACACTTTCATCCTTCTCTGGGGTGTCTGTGAAATAGTTTGATTTGGCACCAATCTTGAAATTCTGATGACTGGTCCTGACTCTGCATTTAGAATCCCCCTGCCTGCTTCAGAATGGCTTATGTGGATGCACAATCCTGTCCCTAAAACCATTTCTTTTAAAAATGTGCAACTCACCAAGAGGTCAGTGGTGGTCATTAGGGTTGTGCGATATGTTATCGTCTGCAGGTATATCGGGAAAAAGAATTTCCACGATGGGAATTTTGTCATATCGGCAAAAACGATAGACTAAGTCAGAAAATGTTTTGTTAGTGTCTAATGAAGCTTAGGAGAAACGGCCTATGCATATGCAACGCGCTCACTCGCAGCCTCACCAAGCTCCGCCCATGCCTTCAGCACAAGCTGTTTGAGTGCAGCTATGGAAGTAGCTGGCGTAGCCTAACCTAAAGCCTATTCCAATTCAGAGTGAAGATTTAAGACAACATGAGACAACCGCAGCGGTGTGAATCAAAGTTTTCATGTAGTTGCAAGAAGTTTCAAGCCGCTAAACATTTAACATGTCAAATTACAGTTTCAAGGTTTCCTGCCGCGATGTCAGGGCAGCATCAACAAGGGCAGGCAAACTTTGGTCAGTGGAGAGATGGAGCGAAGTAGAGTCGTTGCATAGACTGGTGTATGCGCACATATGTTGAACACGTTTTCTTTCTCTTCACAAATAGCCTACGTTACTGTTTGAGTGCAGCTATGGAAGTAGCTGACGTAGCTTAACCTAAAGCCTATTCAAATTCAGACCGACAACATGAGATAACCGCAGCGGTGTGAATCAAAGTTTTCATGTAGTTGCAAGTAGTTTCAAACATTCAACATGTCAAATCACAGTTTCAAGGTTTCTTGCCGCGATGTCAGGGCAGCATCAACAAGGGCAGGCAAACTTTGATCAGTGGAGAGATGGAGCGAACTGAAGTTGCATAGACTGGTGTATGCGCACTGTCATGCATAGCCTATTGAACACGTTTTTTTTCTCTTCACAAATACGTTACTCACAGAAGGTCTACAGTCTATGATACGCGGGAAGGATTGCTTATTCTTTCTCCGTTGCTGTTACGGACATGTTGGTTATCTGAGCGCAAATGGAAGCACAAATAAACTAGACGCAATCTGACTCAATGCTGACCTAGCGATCTAAAAGGGGTGGTTGGTTCTGGCACTTTGGAAATTATTTTCTATGTCAACTGTAGGCTCTCGTCTGTGACAACATTGCTGCTAATATTCCAACGTGGTATCACAACTTATCGTAAGACCCATACGATAAGCACATTACCAAGTCGTATCTATTGTATGAATAAAACGCAGCTCCTCGTCCTTATGCGACGACCAGCTTGTTTTTCCCATGCCCTGGCCACACACGTTATTGACATGCGCGAAATATGGAAGCATGCGGTGAACTGTAATGGTAGGTGCAGAGCGGTATAGAAAAGGTAGGTGAAATTGGATCTAATAATGTAGCCTAACAATCAAAGTGTCTTCTTACGTGGCTTAAAAATGCCCACGTGATTTGTTTATATATTCGATATGTCCAAATCATTATAGTGTCACTGTTAGACGCCCTTAGCAGCAAATGTGGACTGATGTGCAGAGCAGACGGTTTTCCGAGTAACTGTGCAACAAGGTCTCACAGACAAAATGGGCAGGCACCACGTTCGTCCAGTAGACGGTGATTTTTCATATTTTTGTTTCCTACACTTTGCGCTTCAAAGACTCGATTAAATACTATGATGGCTGGAAAGTGGATTGTTTATCCTTTGAAGACCAGATTTTGATTAATGAAACTTCGGCACAACTACAACATGATGCATCTTGGTCAGCTTTTTGTTTGTGGTAGGACAACTGTATGCAACATTTTTCTGACGTTTATCCATGTCCTCCATCAGCTATGGTTCAAGGACATCATGACAACGGTACCAAGTAGGGAAAAGAACCAAACAAGTCTGCCATCATCCTTTCAAATGTTTTCAAACTGCAGAATGGTCATTGACTGCACAGACGTGGAAATTGCCACTCCAGCTCGAATGGATCAACAGAAACAGACGTTCTCATCGTACAGGGGCATGCACTCATTCAAAGTTTTAATTGGCGTGTCGCCTAATGCCGTTATTACATACTGCAGCAAGTTGTTTCCAGGATCAACATCAGACAAGGCAGTTGTGGCACACAGTGGGATCCTGGAGACTTTTAGAGCTGGAGATTCAATCCTGGCTGACAAAGGCTTCCTGATCAGAGACATGTTGCCCCATGGAGTCAGTTTAAATATCCCACCATTTTTGCACCATGGAAAGTTGACAGAAAGCGAGATCAGACTGACAAAGGACATTGCGCGTTCCCGCATTCATGTGGAAAGGGCAAATGGTCGCCTTAAGAATTTCAGAATCCTCCGTCTGATCCCAGCTTCCCTGAAGGGCCACGCTGATGTGTTGGTGCAGCTCTGCTGTGCGTTGGTGAATCTTCAGAATCCTTTGATCAAGGAAGTTGTTGCTGCTGATTAAAATGCTGAGCCTGGAGACCTGCAGACACTCCGGCAGAAGTAAGTGATGTTGTAGTGTTATGTGTGTGTGTGTGTGTGTTCCTGTTCTTTTCTTTTTATATTTGATAAAGTGCTTAATACAATTGATGAAATAAGGTGTCTTCAATGTTCTTCTGTTTTTCAGAAATCTACTTTGCCGCCCGACTCCTGGTGTTCTCTCCACGCCGCCTTTGTTCTTCGATGCTGGGCCCATCGGAGAACCACCATCGCAGAGGTGCCACTGTGCTCATCTACTTGTCCACCCGACTTCTGGTGTTCTCTCCACGCCGCCTTTGTTCTTCGATGCTGGGCCCATCGGAGAACCACCATCGCAGAGGTGCCACTGTGCGCATCTACTTGTCCACCCGACTTCTGGTGTTCTCTCCACGCCGCCCTTGTTCTTCGATGCTGGGCCCATCGGAGAACCACCATCGCAGAGGTGCCACTGTGCTCATCTACTTGTCCACCCGACTTCTGGTGTTCTCTCCACGCCGCCTTTGTTCTTCGATGCTGGGCCCATCGGAGAACCACCATCGCAGAGGTGCCACTGTGCTCATCTACTTGTCCACCCGACTTCTGGTGTTCTCTCCACGCCGCCTTTGTTCTTCGATGCTGGGCCCATCGGAGAACCACCATCGCAGAGGTGCCACTGTGCTCATCTACTTGTCCATCCGACTCCTGGTGTTCTCTCAGAAGTAAGTGTTGTCGTAGTGTTGTGTTCGGTGTGTTTCCTTTTATTTTCCAAAAAATAACATGCTTGTATTCATACTTGATAATGTGCATAATAAAATTGATGAAATAATGTGTCTTCAATGTTCTTCTGTTGATATGTTTCAGAAATCGAGTTGCTTCGCCTGCTCCTGGTGTGTCTGCACGAGTTGCTTCGCCTGCTCCTGGTGTTTCTCCATTTTCCAGACGGTCTACAGAGGCACAACATTCTTCCCTAACGGTCTACGAACTTCCTTGACCCACAAGATTGCCTCATCCACCTGTGAGTGTCCTCGTGAGGAGTACAAATGTAGCCACTCAGCAGCCTTGATGATGTTCTGCCGTGTTCTCTCCACGCCGCCTTTGTTCTCTCCACGCCGCCTTTGTCTCCCTGCAGCTGCTGTAAATTCAGTTGAAGAGCTTTACCCTAGACGGGACTACCAGCCACTGACTCGTTCAGCAACCCCAGAAGATCACAACTGGCTGCTGAATCAGTTCCAAGGCCGCTTCACTGGGATATCCTGGCTGCTGTCCCCTGAGCCTGAAGTCCAACCGGACCCACTCCTCGATTTGTCTGTCCACCGTATCATTGCTGCACACAAACACCTTGGCACTGAGGCAATCTTGTAGGCTATGAAGCTGAGTGGAGAGCAGATAATGTCAATCCAGGTGGCAACTGTGGGTCAGACGGACAGTCCTCTCTGGCATGCGTTAAGGAAAGGTCGTCCTACTGCAAGCAAATTTGGATCTGTTCTTACAGCAAGACGACTGACCCCATCCCTCATAGCCAGGCTCTGTGGTGATGAAGACCTCCGTGGGATACTTGCCGTGGAATGGGGTATAGTTAATGTAAAAGAAAGTGTCGACGTGTTTGTCCAGTCAACAGGCATGGAGGTCAGAGTTTGTGGTTGACGGACTCTGGGGTTTTGGGTGCCACTCCTGATGGTCTTGTAGGTGACACTGATATAATAGAGATGGAGAGACCATACTCTTGACGAAGCAGCGGGTGATGAGTCCTTCTACTTGTTCAAGGTGGATGGTGCTTACCATTTGAAGAAGGATCACCACTACTGGCACCAGGTACAAGGGCAGCTACATATTACAGGGAGGACACATGCTATTTCACAGTTCTTCGATGCTGGGCCCATCGGAGAACCACCATCGCAGGCGTGCCACTGTGCTCATGTACTTTTCCACCCGACTTCTGGTGTTCTCTCCACGCCGCCTTTGTTCTTCGATGCTGGGCCCATCGGGGAACCACCATGGCAGAGGTGCCACTGTGCTCATCTACTTGTCCACCCGACTTCTGGTGTTCTCTCCACGCCGCCTTTGTTCTTCGATGCTGGGCCCATCGGAGAACCACCATCGCAGAGGTGCCACTGTGCTCATCTACTTGTCCACCCGACTTCTGGTGTTCTCTCCACGCCTGCTGGTGTTTTCCAGTTCTGGGCAGAAGTAAGTGTTGTTGTAGTGTTGTGTTTGGTGTGTTTATTTTCTTTTCGTGACCAAAAAATAACATGCTTGTATTCATACTTGATAATGTGCATAATAAAATTGATGAAATAATGTGTCTTCAATGTTCTTCTGGTGATGTGTTTCAGAAATCGAGTTGCTCCGCCTGCTCCTGGTGTGTCTCCACGAGTTGCTTCGCCTGCTCCTGGTGTTTCTCCATTTTCCAGACGGTCTACAGAGAGGCACAACATTCTTCCCTAACGGTCTACGAACTTCCCTGACCCACAATGAAAGCCTGCCCCTGTTCGTGGTAACACCTCAACACTGTTTTCTGTTCTTCGGTGCTGAGCCCACTGGAGAATTACCCTCTACATCCACTCAGCCGCTTCCAGCAGAGGAGAGTCCTTCCTTGGAGGAGATGGCAGGGGAAAGCCCAACACCAGAGGAGATGGCGGGAGAGTGGCCTTCCTTGGAGGAGATGGCAGGGGAGAGTCCATCCATGGAGGAAACGTTAGGGGAAAGTTGTCATGAAGAAAAAATATAACCGGTCTGTGAAGGTAACGCCCCATGAGTGTCGATGCTTCAGGTATTCCATATCTAGCCTCGAGTAGAAAGTCCTTTTAATGAAAACGGGCTTCCATGACGGTGATTTTTCATATTTTTGTTTCCTACACTTTGCGCTTCAAAGACTCGATTAAATACTATGATGGCTGGAAAGTGGATTGTTTATCCTTTGAAGACCAGATTTTGATTAATGAAACTTCGGCACAACTACAACATGATGCATCTTGGTCAGCTTTTTGTTTGTGGTAGGACAACTGTATGCAACATTTTTCTGACGTTTATCCATGTCCTCCATCAGCTATGGTTCAAGGACATCATGACAACGGTACCAAGTAGGGAAAAGAACCAAACAAGTCTGCCATCATCCTTTCAAATGTTTTCAAACTGCAGAATGGTCATTGACTGCACAGACGTGGAAATTGCCACTCCAGCTCGAAGGGATCAACAGAAACAGACGTAGTCATCATACAGGGGCATGCACTCATTCAAAGTTGTAATTGGCGTGTCACCTAATGCTGTTATTACATACTGCAGCAAGTTGTTTCCAGGATCAACATCAGACCAGGCAGTTGTGGCAAACAGCGGGATCCTGGAGACTTTTAGAACTGGAGATGCAATCCTCGCTGGTGTTCTCTCCACGCCTGCTTTGTTCTTCGATGCTGGGCCCATCGAAGAACCACCATCGCAGACATGGTACAGTGCTTCGAACCGGACTGCAACCACCACTCAGGTGTCCATGACTGCAGATTCCACCGTTTTCCTTCGCATCTCTCCACGAGGCACTGGTGGATGAGATACATCAGGTGAGATTTTTTTATTTTTTTTTATTTGCATATGAATGCAACAGAGTTAGTGATGTTGTAGTGTTTGTGTGTGTATGTGTGAGGTGGTTTTCTTTTCTTTTTTGTTCTTCAGGTAGAAAAAAAATGCTAACATGCTTGTATTACCATTGCAGACCTGCCACTGTGCTCATCTACTTTGCCGCCTAACTCCTGGTGTCTCTCCACGCCGCCTTTGTTCTTCGATGCTGGGCCCATCGGAGAACCACCATCGCAGAGGTGCCACTGTGCTCATCTACTTGTCCACCCGACTCCTGGTGTTCTCTCCACGCCGCCTTTGTTCTTCGATGCTGGGCCCATCGGAGAACCACCATCGCAGAGGTGCCACTGTGCTCATCTACTTGTCCACCCGACTCCTGGTGTTCTCTCCACGCCGCCTTTGTTCTTCGATGCTGGGCCCATCGGAGAACCACCATCGCAGAGGTGCCACTGTGCTCATCTACTTGTCTACCCGACTCCTGGTGTTCTCTCCACGCCGCCTTTGTTCTTCGATGCTGGGCCCATCGGAGAACCACCATCGCAGACCTGCTTCACTCTGGCTTGTGTCCCCTCCACGACTGCCTTTCTCCCTGCAGCTGCTTTGGTTTAAGAGCTCTTCCCTAGATGGAACTACCAGCCACCGACTCGTTCAGCAACCCCAGATCATCACGACTGGCTGCTGAATCAGTTCCAAGGCCGCTTCACTGGGATATCCTGGCTGCTGTCCCCTGAGCCTGAAGTCCAACCAGCCAGGCTCTGTGGTGATCAAGACCTCCGTGGGGTACTTGCCTTGGAATGGGGTGTAGTTAATGAAAAAGAATGTTAACGTGTTTGTCCAGTCAACAGGCATGGAGGTCAGAGGGTCTGGTTTGTGGTTGACGGACTCTGGGGTTTTGGGTGCCACTCCTGATGGTCTTGTGGGTGACTCTGATATAATAGAGGTGAAGTGCCCGTACAAATGGAGAGACCATACTCTTGACGAAGCAGAGAGTGACAAGTCCTTCTACTTGTTCAAGTTACATATTACAGGGAAGGACACATGCTATTTCACAGTTTGGACGCCAAAGCAGAGCGTGATTATTTCAATACAGCGTGATGAGTCCTGGCGGCCTTCTACAGATCACACATGCTTCCAGAGATTATGTAAATTTGTAAATACTGTGCTCATCTGCTTTTCCACCTGACTCCTGGAGTTCTCTCCACGCCGCCTTTGTTCTTCGATGCTGGGCCCATCGGAGAACCACCATTGCAGACGTGCCACTGTGCTCATGTACTTGTCCACCCGACTCCTGGTGTTCTCTCCACGCCGCCTTTGTTCTTCGATGCTGGACCCATCGGAGAACCACCATCGCAGACGTGCCACTGTGCTCATCTACTTCTCCACCCGACTCTTGGTGTTCTCTCCACGCCGCCTTTGTTCTTCGATGCTGGGCCCATCGGAGAACCACATGGTACAGTGCCTCGAACCGGACTGCAACCACCACTCAGATGTCCATGATTGCAGATTCCACCGTTTTCCTTCGCATCTCTCCACGAGGCACTGGTGGAGGAGATACATCAGGTAAGAATTTTTTTTTAATTTGCATATGAATGCAACAGAGTTAGTGATACTGTAGTGTGTGTGTGTATGTTTTCCTTTTCTTTTCTTTTAGAAAAAAAAATGCTAACATGCTTGTATTACCCTTGCAGACCTGCCACTGTGCTCATGTACTTTGCCGCCTAACCTGCTTCACTCTGGCTTGTGTCCCCTCCACGCCTGCCTTTCTCCCTGCAGCCCTGCAGGTTTCCCCTCGGGACTCTGGAAAGATTGCCTCATCCACCTGTGACTGTCCGCGTGGGGAGTGCAAATGTAGCCACTCTGCAGCTGTGATGATTTGGGCCATCCATAACCTGAGCTCCACGGATCTACAGTGCAAGTGGGAAAGCCGTCATCGCAGACCTGCCCCAGTGCTGATTCACTTCTGCTGTTCTCTCCACTCCTCACTGTGTTCACCAAATCTGGGCAGAAGTAAGTATTTTTTTTTTTGTTGTTGTGTTTTTTTTTTTTTTGTACAGAAAATGAAATTGTGAATAATTATTACTAGCATCACTTTCTTCATACTTGATAAAGCACTACTTTATCAAGTAAGAATAGTCATGCTAGTATTAAAAATAAAAGTACTCAATGAAATGTATTCATATAATATTTTTTCTATGTTCTTCTGTTGATGTGTTTCAGAAATTATAGAATAACCTCCACATCTGCTTTGTTCTTCGATGCTCGGACCATCGTAGAACCGACATCGCAGACCTACCGCTGTGCTGATGCACTCCGACTTCTGCTGTTATCTCCCTGCCTGCCTGTGTTCTCTATCGCAGACCTGCCACTGTGCTGATGCAGTGCTGCCCCACGATGCGAATCTACTGCTGAATGACAGCCTACCCCATAATAACAGCCTTTGTTCTTCGAATCTAGGCAGAAGTAAGTGATTAAAAAAGAAAATTATTTGCCAACATGATTTCATTTATATTTGATGTACTTCATAATATTTACATAGTTTGCGTTGAAAATGCTCTTCTGTTGACATCTTTCAGAAATTCTATGGTTACCTCCATGCCTGCCTTTGTACATCGATGCTGATGTAGCCATTCTGCAGCCTTGATGATTTTGGCCATTCACTCCACGGATCTACAGTGCAAGTTGAAAAAAACCGAGTACCTGTCTTGTTCTTTGGGCCCATCGATGACACGCCATGGCAGACCTAGCCACTTTGCTGATTCACTCAGACTCATGTCCCTCACATGCCTGACTTGTTTTTGATGTTCTGTTTCCACAGTTAAACTGAATATTTTTTTAGTACTTAATCAATGAGGATAGTCTAACAGGTTTTTTTTGTTTGTTTGTTTTAAATCAGGGCACGTTTTAAGTTGTTCTGTAGAGTAGAGCAGGGGCAGCTTGTGGGTTCTGTCAGGGCGAGCATGAAGGATAAGACTTAAAGTTTGTTCAAAATAGGTTTTGCCACATTGCTGACTAATTCCATTTGAAGGTTAACCCTTCATTTATTTTATTTTTGTTTCAGTGCTTTTAAGCAGTCTTAACAGGCAAACTGTTAAGGCGGCGTGGAGAGAACACAAGGAGTCGGGTGGACAAGTACATGAGCACAGTGGCACGTCTGCGATGGTGGTTCTCCGATGGGCCCAGCATCGAAGAACAAAGGAGAGAACACCAGGAGTCAGGTGGAAAAGTAGATGAGCACAGTATTTACAAATTTACATAATCTCTGGAAGCATGTGTGATCGGTAGAAGGCCTCCAAAGTCACCACATTAGGCCGCCAGGACTCATCACGCTGTATTGAAATAATCACACTCTGCTTTGGCGTCCAAACTGTGAAATAGCATGTGTCCTTCCCTGTAATATGTAGCTGCCCTTGTACCTGGTGCCAGTAGTGGTGATCCTTCTTCAAATGGTAAGCACCATCCACCTTAAACAAGTAGAATGACTTGTCACCCGCTGCTTCGTCAAGTGTATGGTCTCTCCATTTGTACGGGCACTTCACCTCTATTATATCACTGTCACCCACAAGACCATCAGGAGTGGCACCCAAAACCCCAGAGTCCGTCAACCACAAACCAGACCCTCTGACCTCCATGCCTGTTGACTGGACAAACACGTTGACACCTTCTTTTTCATTAACTATACCCCATTCCACGGCAAGTATCCCACGGAGGTCTTGATCACCACAGAGCCTGGCTATGAGGGATGGGGTCAGCCGTCTTGCTGTAAGAACAGACCCAAACTTGCTTGCAGTAAGACGACCTTTCCTTAACGCATGCCAGAGAGGACTGTCTTTCTGACCCACAGTTGCCACCTGGATTGACATTATCTGCTCTCCATTCAGCTTCATAGCCTCCAAGATTGCCTCAGTGCCAAGGTGTTTGTGTGCAGCAATGATACGGTGGACAGATAAATCGAGGAGTGGGTCCGGTTGGACTTCAGGCTCAGGGGACAGCAGCCAGGATATCCCAGTGAAGCGGCCTTGGAACTGATTCAGCAGCCAGTCGTGATCTTCTGGGGTTGCTGAACGAGTCAGTGGCTGGTAGTCCCGTCTAGGGTAAAGCTCTTCTACTGAATTTACAGCAGCTGCAGGGAGATTGGGTTTTTTCCACTTGCACTGTAGATCCGTGGAGCTCAGGTTATGGATGGCCCAAATCATCAAGGCTGCTGAGTGGCTACATTTGTACTCCCCACGAGGACACTCACAGGTGGATGAGGCAATCTTTCCAGAGTCCCCAGTGGAAACCTGTTGCATGATGAGAAATTCCAATTAAAAGCTTGTTTTTCGTTGTTATTATTATTATTTTGTACAGTGACCTGAGAGAAAGTGATGCAGAGAGTATGTTTTAAAAAGTGTTTCAAAATAATCACTGTACCTTTAGATAGTACTTTATTCATCCCGTCGGAAACTCACAATGCATTTTAATGTGTATGTTAATTTGCGGTGAGCAAACACTGTTGTTTTGTGGAAGACACAAGTAGCCCTGTTTGCACTAATAGACTGTGTCCACTGTCACTTAACATAGAAATGCATTTTTTCTTGTCCATATCAGTAACAAATCTGGTATGTCAGACTTGTGTGTCGCTTGCTTTGGCTACATAACATAAAATAAGATCTCATTGTTTCATTGCTTTTACAGCAGCTTTGTGAAGTAATTTGAGAACATGAATGCAATCTTAAGCTAACCACTCGTAAAATGCAATTCAGCCATGAGCTAGCTTTGCTAGCAAAACTCACCACAACTTTGTAAGTCTTATCCTTCATGCTCGCCCTGACAGAACCCACAAGCTGCCCCTGCTCTACAGAACAACTTAAAACGTGCCCTGATTTAAAATGATTTTCCCCCCTTTCCACGCTTTTATTTTCATCCTTAAAAAAGGACATCATGTCGGACAGGGAGATCATGCTTGGGCGGGAGGGAAGACAACGCAACAATTTTTTTTTTTATTATCATTCAGATGAAGGCTACAGAGGGGCACTAGCATAGCAACATTAGCACTAGCAAACCAACATTCTGAGGACCGATCTTCTGCGCTGACGTGACGTTGTTTTCGCGGGCTTCAAAAGGGTCCACCAATCAGATACGTTGCAGTGGGATTGTGGGATTGCTCGGGAACATGGGTAATGAAGTACTTCATTGGGACATCGCAGAAAAAGGACCTTTGTTCAGAAACTAAATTGAGATCTCATGAACTTTTGGTGTCTAGGTAAGCACAGGCACTCATTATGTCTTGCCGTAGCTAGTTAGACGTGTAGAATGTGTGGTTAAGACAGCGTGGGTTATAATCAAATTCTCACTCGCCCCGACGAACGCTAAAGACACTTCCGGAACCTCACTCCCACACTCTATTAAACAGAGAAGAGACAAGAGATCCAATGAACGAGAGAGTTTACAACTTCCTTGCAAGATTGCATAATGTGTGTGTGTGTGACTGAGTTGGAAGGGAGTGAGTGAGTGAATGAATGGGCATTTGTGGACTTGCACAAGAAGTAGACGTGAAAGTCACCTTGATCTTAGTGATACTATGACACATGACAAGCAGCCCAACCTTTATCACTGGATTCAACTCGAAACTGAAAATGCACCAAAGTTACCCAGTACTTTTTTTTTTTTTTACATTGCATGTATTTCCTAGATTCTTTATTTTGACTGGCCAGTTTTAAAAAGATAATAGTGTTCCTTTAAAAACATGATAGCTTTTGTGAAGCCAATAGAAATAGTTGTGGTGATTATTGATCAACTGAGATATAATAAAAAAAAGACAGAGAGAGAGAGAGAGAGAGAGAGAGAGAGAGAGAGAGAGAGAGAGAGAGAGATCACATTAGAGTCAAGCAAATAACTACCAGAGGGCAGTTTTTCCTTGTTTCTGTTATATGTGCTCTTTGTACTGTCTGTAAAGTGAGACAACTGTGTTGTAATTTGGTGCTGTACAAATCTTATTGAAGTTGTGCAAAGGTATGGGATATGGACTACCATACTGGACAATTTCTCTTTTTACTTATCTTCTGAAGGTTTCTTATCTACAATAGAATGACCTTGGCAGGGGTCTATGAGAGGAGTGAGCAGAGTAGCCAGAATGAAGGTGTTTTAATCTATGATTCTAGCAGGGCATAATACACAGCTCTGGATTCTATTGCTCCAGTGTGACATCTAGTGGCACAATAAATCACTTACAGATTGT
>JAODXP020001670.1:22500-24570 GCA_027497455.2 Sardinella longiceps | reverse complement strand
GTGTGTGTGTTAGCGAGTGTGCGTGTGAGTGTGTGGGTTAGCGAGCGTGCGTGTGAGTGTGTGTGTTAGCGTGTGTGTGTGTGTGTGTGTTAGCGAGTGTGCGTGTGAGTGTGTGTGTGTTAGCGTGTGTATGTGTGTGTGTGTGTATGTGTAAGCTAGTGTGTGTGTGTGTAGCTGTTGCATGCAAGCATGTAGGCCAGAGAGGATCAGTGCAGTACGTGGGATGTGAGTTGTGCAGTGTGCGCATAATGGCCATTAAATATGGAACACTTCTAAAACATGTCTTGGCCCTTGGGGGGGGGGGGGCGTGTGTGTGTGTGTGTGTGAGGGGGGGGGGGCTTTCTAGAGCCTCCGTAAATCATTCATCAGCCAGAGGAAAGACAGAGCCTTGGCCTGCACCCCCTCCCACACACACTTTAGCTAGGAGAAGCTAGGCTAAGTTAACATGACTTTACTCACTCAGACACATTACACACTCAGCTGAGCTCATTAACTTACCCTTACTTAATTGACTTACTTTTAGTCCATTACACACACTCACACACACACACACACACACACACACACACACACACACACACGCACACACACACACACACACACACACACAGCATGACATGACATGTTGTGTAAATGGTGTTTGGAAAGCAGTCATCGAGGAGTGTGTGCTGTAGTTAGTTGTGTCAGAACTATAGTGAGATTTACACAACAAAGAAAGCAACTAGAAAAGCGCTCAGAGAGCGCAGACCTCCGCCAAGACAATTTGGTCACAGATGGTGTTCTGGATCACCGATTGCCACCAAAATCGAATCAATTCTTACTTGTCCTAATACACACGTCCAAAAATTTCATTCAAATCCGTGCAGCACTTTTCGAGTTATGTTGCTCACAGACACACACACACACACACACACACAGACACACACACACCGAGCAAAACATAACCTCCTTGGCAGAGGTAATAATCAGACAGCTAAAGGCTAATCCAAAATGGGCTTTTTATGACTGACTTTATATGTCAGTTTTTTGCAAACCCTTGGAATGCAAGCACAGTTCCAAAAACATAAATATGGGGTCCAGGTAAACCATTGTAAACCTTGAGTCCCTAGCGAGAGAGAGAGAGAGAGAGAGTGTGTGTGTGTGTGTGTGTGTGTTGTGATGCAACTCACCCTGAGCACATAAATAATGGGGTTTGCGAGTGTGTAGGTTGTATTGTAAACTGTATGACGGAGACTGTGTGTGTGTGTGTGTGTGTGTGTGTGTGTGTGTGTGTGTGTGTGTGTGTGCTACTCACCAAGAGCAAACTGCAGGACTGAAGCTGTACTGGTGTTGAGAGGTACGCTGGTCTGGAGGGGCAGAGAAGAGAAGAGTGAGATCACAAGAGAGTTAGTGTGTGTGTTTGTGTGTGAATGTGTGTGAATGCATGTGTGTCCGTGTGTGTGTGTGTGTAAGCTGTAGTATACGCTATGTGTTTGCTAATGTGGTGCACAGCGATAATGCCAAACAGCTGCATCAAAAGCCTGGCATCAGAGAAAAGACTCTTCTGAGGCTTTAAGAGTAAACACAATTTATGTTTGGAATGTGTGTGTGTGTGTGTGTGTGTGTGTGTGTGTGTGTGTGTGTGTGTGTGTGTGTGTGTGTGTGTGTGTGTGTGTGTGTGTGTGTGTGTGTGTGTGTGTGTGTGTGTGTATGTGTGTGCACACATGCCTTTGTATAAGGAGGGGATAGAGAGAGAGAGAGAGAGAGAGAGAGAGAGAGAGAGAGAGAGAGAGAGAGAGAGAGAGAGAGAGAGAGAGAGAGAAAGAAAGAAAGAAAGAAAGAAAGGAAGAGAAAGAGAAAGAGAGAGAGAAAGAGAGAGAGAAAGAGAAAGAGAAAGAGAGAGGTAGAGTATTTCTTGACATTTTTATAATGAACCAACTCCATTTTAATTAAGTATGCAGAGTGTGTTTTAAGTGTGATTTTCCTCAAACCATCTCTGAGGTGCCAACTTCATCTAAACATGCCCACCTGGTCAGTTACTGAGAGACACTATACTGGAATACATGCCTGGGCAAACTAAGGCCCGGGGGC
>JAODXP020001670.1:0-12500 GCA_027497455.2 Sardinella longiceps | reverse complement strand
TTTAACACTGAACTTCCCCCATCACGGGAAAGTTTTGACACAATAGTTAACAAAAATGGAAGACATCTATTACAAATGTGCAAGAATCTTGGTCTATATATTATAAATGGAAGAACACCTGGGGACTTTCTAGGAAGAAATACTTATTGTTCACATCTAGGCAATAGTGTCATAGACTATGGTATATCAGATCTGCCACACAGTGATATAAAAGCTTTCATGGTAATGCCACAGCTACCTTTGTCTGACCACTGTCAAACCAAAATTCTTTTGAGCATTGAAAAAACGCCACATCAAAAAGATAATCAATCTCTGTTTCCAATTCCATATAAATATAAATGGGAAATAGACAGTCAGCTGAAATATGAAACCATATCAAATAGTATAACCATAGAAAACCAACTATATAGTTTTTTATTTTCAAAATTCCTAAGTGAAAGAGATAGTGTAGATTCAGCTGCTGAAGAACTGACTCAAATTCTTAATGAGATAGCACATGAGTCAGGTATCTTAAAAAAAAGGACACCAAGGAAAAGTAAATGTTCAAAAGAAAATTGGTTTGACACAGAGTGTTTTCAAGCAAGACATTATTTAAGAGAAATCTCAAATAAGAAACATAGAGATCCTATTAATCCGGATTTACGTATTAAGTACTTAGATGCTCTAAAGCAATACAAAAAACTCCTGAAATCAAAAAAGACACAGTACATGAACTCAAAGCTCGAACAGATTGAGGAGGCAATAGATTCCAACTCTTTTTGGAAGATATGGCACCAAATAGACAACTCAAAAACAAAAAAACCCTTGCACATAACAAACGGTAACATTTGGAAACAACACTTTGAAGCGCTATATACATACACCGAAAATCAAGAAAACCAAGCCCAAAAAGAAACTCTTGAGAAATTAAAAGAACTTGAACAAACTATATCCTACCAAAGTGATCTAGACAATTCTATACAATTATCTGAATTAAATGAAAAGATTAAGTCATTGAAGACAGGAAAAGCTCATGGAATTGATAACATTTCACCAGAAATGTTGAAATATAGTACATCTCTAACTAAACAAGCCATCCTCAAGCTGTTCAACCTAGTTTTGAGTTCAGGGTACTTTCCCAGGATATGGAACCAAGGACTGATCACACCAGTTTATAAAAATGGTGACAAAATGAACCCAAATAATTATCGTGGGATTTGTGTGACCAGCATTCTTGGTAACATATTCTGTAACATAATAAAATCAAGAATACTTACCTTTGTACAGAATAAGAACATTCTATCTAGAAGCCAGATTGGCTTCCTTCCAGAATTCAGGACAACAGACCACATCTACACACTTACCACTCTTGTAGAACAATATGTACAGAAAACAAACAAAGGAAAGATCTATGCATGTTTTGTCGATTTCCAAAAGGCCTTCGACTCAATCTGGCACAATGGCATGCTTACAAAACTCTTAGAGTGTGGCATAAGAGGCAACATCTACTCCATTATAAAAGATATTTATAAAGAAAACAAATGCTGCATAAAAATCAACAACTCAATAACAGAGTTTTTTAAACAAAGCCGAGGAGTTCGGCAAGGATGCAGCCTAAGCCCATTATTGTTTAACATTTTCATTAATGAACTGGCCAAAGAAATAGAATGTTCACCAGGTCCTGGACTTACACTTGATGGCCAAAAAATACAGTGCCTTCTCTTCGCAGATGATATGGCGATTCTTTCATCTTCAAAAGAAAGTTTGCAAGAGAATCTTAATATCTTAGACAGTTTCAGTAGAAATTGGGCATTACCAATCAATGTTGAAAAAACAAAAGTAATGGTTTTCCAGAAGAAAGCTAAAACAACTATGAAAAACCACTTCAAAATTGGAGAAACTGTCATAAAGGAAACAAAAAATTATACATATCTGGGCCTGACTATAACAGCTTCAGGGAAATTCAATCTGGCTTCAAAAAACCTGGCTGACAAGGCTCAGAGAGCTTACTACCTAGTCAAGAAAAAACTTCAAAAGTTCAATCCGCCTACTAAATTCTGGCTCAAAATAATTGATTCCATAATTAAACCAATTGCCCTGTATGGCAGCGAAATTTGGGGACCACTGTATGGCATAAACTACAAACAGTGGGACAAAAGTCCAACAGAAGTACTACACTTACAAATATGTAAAAATGTCTTGGGGGTCCACAGAACCTCTTCAAACCTCGCAAGCCGAGCAGAGCTGGGGAGGTTCCCTTTACTCATTGACATTGACAAAAGGGCCTCTAAATTTTGGCTACATCTAGCAAAAAGCAACACTGAAACATTCCATCATAAAGCTTTCAAGAGCAAGTCTTTCAATCATCCTGGTGACCCTCTATTCAATCTGGCAATAAAAAATAATATTAACAAACTTAATGTATTACCAAAATCTGTATTAAAAGAAATTGATGCTGCAAATCAGATGCACTATGTTGAATTCTGGAAGGAAGAACTAAAAAATAATAACAAATTGGAAATATATCGATCTCTGAACCGAAATTATTGTCTAGCCCCATACCTAGTTAACATTAAAGACAAGAAAAAAAGAAGTCTACTTTCAAAATATAGAATCAGCGACCACGACTTACAAATTGAAAAAGGCAGACATAAACAAACCTGGCTGCCTCGGGATATGAGAAGCTGTGGTTTCTGTAAAAATGAAGTTGAAAATGAGGAACACTTCCTACTTCATTGTTCCAAATATACATCTATTAGAAAATCCTTTTTTGTAGAAATTAAAAAACAAATACCAAATTTTGATAATCTACCTCACCAGAGCAAAATTGCTGTATTATTAGGTGAGGAAAAAGATTACACAAATTTAGTTGCAGATTACATAATGGCCTGCCACAAAACCAGAGTGACAGGATAGCTGGAACATATACCATAAGTGTTCCTCATCTTCGTGCTTTGTTTTACATATAAGTTTAAAGCCATAAGTTTTCTATAGGTTATATAGGTTAAGCTAATTATAATCTATTGTTGTTTAAGTTTCCTTTCACTAAGTAGTATAATTCACATAAAACTTAAGTTTCTTTTTTATGTAGTAATTCATGTAGTTTCCTTTTTATGCTTTTTATTTATAGATTGCATTTCATTCATAAGAATTCATAAGTTTCTTTTTTGCTTAGCTCAATTTTAAGTGTATGTGTGTATGTATACATACATGTATATATATATATATATGTATGTATGTATGTATGTGTATGTATGTGTATATATATATATGTATGTATGTATGTATAGGTTTACTTTTCTTAGTTACTTCTTTACTACTTAAAAAGATAGGAAGAGATATAAGAATATACTTATTACTTACTTCAGTCTAACTTATTTTAAACATAAGTTTACTCCCCCCCCCCCCCTCGCTTTTGTTTGTTTCTTTTGTTGATTATGTGTCTGTAATATGCTTTGGCAACACTATTCTCTATGGTCATGCCAATAAAGCTATTTTTGAATTTGAATTTGAATTTGAATTTGAGAGAGAGAGAGAGAGAGAGAGAGAGAGAGAGAGAGAGAGAGAGAGAGAGAGAGAGTGAGAGTGAGAGAGACAGAGACAGAGAGAGAGAGAGAGAGAGAGAGAGAGAGAGAGAGAGAGAGAGAGAGAGAGAGAGAGAGAGAGAGAGAGAGAGAGAGAGAGTTTTTCCTATTTATTTCCCATTCCTATTTCTATAAGCCAGGAAGAAAAGCAAAAGTGGAAATGACGTAAAAGCAGCAGCCAAGGCTTTGTTTGTCATTCCATACCATTACTCCTGACTTATTCATTCCATACCATTATTCCTGACTTAGTCGTTCCATACCATAATTCCTGGCTCCGCAGCACATGAATACGGCGACGGGTTAAGGAAGGCGATGTCTCTCCATGCTAGAACTAGTTTGTGTTGTTGTGCTGCTCAGAGAAGTAATGGCTCTAACTGGCTGTGAGGAGGATCAATGCTTAGCAGTCAGACATGTTGGGAACACAGTCAGAGATGTAGGGAACACAGTCAGACAGGGGATGGGTGGGGAAGACTTACGTTGGATGAAGAAGAGGATGAGGATGGACGAGGAAGACTAGATGAAGAGGAGAATGAGGAGAATGAGGATGGATGGGGAAGACTTACATCGGGGGAATCTGTTTCAGCTGAAAGTCAGAGGAGGTGTTTTGCCTACAGTATGAAGCTAAATGTTTTACAGGTGAGGATGTGCTAACAACAACCCTGACTGTTATTATAGCTCATTACTAGCGTTTATGGCTGGAGAAGTTGAGCTCTTGATTCAGTTTGACAAAAAAAAAATAAAAAATCTTTTAATGATGTTAGTTAAACAGGCCACATTTCTCTACATTTCTCACACATCTCTCTCTGGTCTCCTACAGTACACTATTCTATCCTTCTCAGGATGCTTCTATCACTACTAAAGATCTCCTAGGCCATCTCCTTAGGACAGGAACTTTCATAATCAAAACCCAAATCCCAAAAGCAGCTCTAGTCTCCCACTCTCAGGATCCTTAACTCTCCCCGTCTCACACACACACACACACACACACACACACACACACACACACACACACACACACACACACACACACCCTCCTACTCAGGATCCTTAACTCTCCTCGTCTCCGACTTGTATCCTCAGCCGTGCCCCTGTCCACTCATCTGCACTCTAACACCCCACACCCCTCTACACACACATACACACACACACACATACACACACACACACACACACACACACACACACACACACACCCTCCTACTCAGGATCCTTAACTCTCCTCGTCTCCTACTCTTGTATCCTCAGCGGTGCCCCTGTCCACACACACACACACACACACACACACACACACACCCTCCTACTCAGGATCCTTAACTCTCCTCGTCTCCAACTCTTGTATCCTCAGCCGTGCCCATGTCCACCCATTTGCACTGTACCCCCCCCCCCCATCCCCACACACACACACACCCATACACACCCACACACACCCTTGGTCCCTCATCTTATCCAAATCCTGAGTGGAGACTTAGTTGCTCCTAGTGGCTCTCGCTCCTCAGCACTCCCAGGCTAATCTCCTCATTTGTTTCTGTCTGATTCCCTCTCTGATTCATACACACACACACACACACACACACACACACACACACACACACCGATCATAACCCTGCCAGGATATTTATAATTTCTTTAGCTTCTCACAAGTCTCCTCTCAGTGTGTGAACTTTGAAGTGGCTTGAGCTGTGCTATCAGCTATTAGCCTGGGCTCTTAAAATGCTAATACTGTATTTGGGTGGCGTGTTACAGCTCACACACACACACACACACACACACACACACACACACACACACACACACACACAAACACACACACGTCTTACAGCTCGTCCCTCTCTGGGCTCCCAGCTCCAGCAGCTCCAGCAGCACACTTGGGTAAGAAGTCCTTTGATAGATAGAACACTGATAAACGACTTTGAAACTTAATTCAACAAATTCTCCATTTGGACAATGCACCCACCCCCCCCACCCCCCACCCACGCGCCCAACCGCATAAAGCTGTGGCATTCAGGTTTGACTATCAAGGTTCTTTGGGACAAACGTGTGTGTGTGTGTGTGTGTGTGTGTGTGTGTGTGTGTGATAGAGCAAGAGAGCGAGATAGAGATAGAGAAATGAATCCTTCAAACTCTTTAATGGTGAGTGTCTGTCATGTGATGTCTGTCTGTCGTGCCGCGGCGTCTTTAGATCTCCATCAGACTCCTGTCTGACTCAAGCTGTTGGATTAATTCAAAGAGTCAAGTGGGGCACGAGTCTAACTTAATAAGGAGTGTGTGTGTGTGTGTATGTGCATGGCTGTGTGTGTGTGTGTGTGTGTGTGTGTGTGTGTGTGTGTGTGTGTGTGTGTGTGTGTGTGGGGCACGAGTCTTCTTCGCTCCTCTTTGTCTCGCTTGGCTTTTGAAGTTTCCAGAGCAGCGGAATGTCAAACAACCGGAGCAGTGTGTGTATGTGTGTGTGTGTGTGTGTGTGTGTGTGTGTGTGTGTGTGTGTGTGTGTGTGTGTATTCAGCAGAATGACACTGGAAGGATATGTGTGTGTATGTGTGTGTGTGTGTGTATTCAGCAGAATGACACTGGTAGGATATGTGTGTGTGTGTGTGTGTGTGTGTGTGTGTGTGTGTGTGTGTGTGTGTGTGTGTGTTGGGGGGGACTCAATGACACAGAACGCTCCAAAACACCTCTGTGTGTTCACGCATCCCAAGAGACCAAAACCATCCCCTCATTCCTTCTCTCTCTCTATTTCTCTTCACCTCACTCTCTCTCTCTCTCTCTCTCTCCATCTCTCTCCTCCAACTCTTCTCTCTATCTGCCTTGCCTCTGGCATTTTCCCAACTCATTTGTAATTCAAATTCTCTCACTGACTTTTGCCATGAAGCAAAGACAGAAAAAAAAAAAAAAAACAAGACGAAAAGTAAAAGCTAAGAAAAAAGTGACATATTATTTGCCGTCCAGGAATTAGCTCCTAACGAGGTCAAGCGCCTGCTCTCATCTGCTTCTCTCCTCATTTCTTTTCTTTCTCTCCATCTCTCTCTCTCTCTCTCTCTCTCTCTCTCTCTCTCTTTTTCATTGCCTTTGATCCTCCGGCTGCTGGCAGCCCACCGTCACTGTATGACCTTCAACTTTCTCATTAAGGCTTGATGCTCGCCCTCCGTCTCCTACATTATCACTTCAGCTACTCTGGAGAGAGATGGGGGGAGAGAGAGAGAGAGAGAGAGAGAGAGAGAGAGAGAGAGAGAGAAGAGAGGGAGATGGAGAGAGAGATATGCAGTGAAGGAGAAAGAGAGAGAGAGAAAGAGAGAGAGATGGCTATGCCTATTACTGACATAAGCAATTAATGAAAAACATCCCACATGTTCTCAGATTCCTCCTCAACATTCCACATGTCCTCCGTTTGTACATTTTCTATCTTAACCTGCACCCCTCCCCCCCCTCTCTCTCTCTCTCTCTCTCTTTCTTTCTCTCTTTCTCCCTTGTTGCATCTCTCTCTCTCCCTTTCTCCCTCTCTCTCTCTCTCTCTCTCTCTCTCTCTCTCTCTGTCTCTCTCTAGCCCTCGCTCCATTATCTCTCCTTGCCGTCCAGCTGTTCTCTCTCTCTCTCTCTCTGTCTCATCTCATCTTCTCCTTGCTGGGTGGCCTCTGGTCGTCTCCAGAGCAGTGTGTGTGTCACTGTGTGTCACTGTGTGTCACTCTCTCAAGTTCACCCCGTCTTTGCCGAGCGCCACGCACCCACCGCTTGCCAAACATGCACTCCGCAGGGCGAGGGGTGGCGGACGCTGCGTTTACGAGAAGCTCACTGACGGACGTGGGGTGGCCACAGGGGCTTATGGGTAAGGTGACATGCGCTGGCTAAGCCACGCATGCTGGCAAATGAATGGGGTCCTAACACACATACACACACACACACACACACACACACACACACATAGTGACCACGTATGCTGGCAAACATGCGTGGTGCCCTCATTCACTCACTCACTAACTTACTTATATACACACTCAATTAGTCATGAACACACACTCACTCACACACTTACAAACACATACAGACTCATATACACACACACACAGTCACACACACACACACACACACACACACACACACACACACACACACACACACACACACACACACACACACTCACTTAATTACAAATACACTCACACGCTTACATACACTCTGTCACTCACTCACTTACAAACACACTTACTCTCTTACCCACTCACTCACTCACACACACACTCACTCAAACACACACACACACACACACACACACACACACACACACACACACACACACACACACACACACACTCCTGGAGAGGTTAATGCCTTGCAGTGCTCTCTCTTTCTCTCTCTGTCTGTCTCACTGTGGCATGTATGGGTGTGTTTGCCAACTAACTGACAAACTCTGCTCCACTAACTTGTGTCTGACTCCCTCTTGGGCTTCAGGGCTCTTCATTTCACTGGAAACACACATTACACTGCATACGCAAGCACTGCTGCTGACTAACACACACACACACACACACACACACACACACACACACACACACACACACACACAGGTAGGCCAGCACTCCACTGCTGCTGACTAACACACATACACACACACACACACACACACACACACACACACACACACACACACACACACACACACCAGTGTAGGCCACCAATGCTGCTGACTCCAGTGTTGGTGAGTAACACACAGAGACACACAGACAAGCGTTCTTGAAGGATAGGGATGTGGGAATTTAAACATACTGCCTCCACCTACCCCAGGCTAGCTGCCATCCATTACACTGGGAAAAGAGACTGGTTTTACCCCCCCTGCCTCCACCTACCCCAGGCTAGCTGCCATCCATTACACTGGGAAAAGAGACTGGTTTTACCCCCCCTGCCTCCACCTACCCCAGGCTAGCTGCCATCCATTACACTGGGAAAAGAGACTGGTTTTACCCCCCCCCCCCCCCATGTTTCACACATGTTTCACACACGGTTACTAACAGTAATAGTTATGAGTGTATAGATACTCAACATTCGCTCAAAGTAGTCATTACAGTTTTGTGTGTTAGTTAGTCATTACTGTTAAGTGTGAAAATGTGTGTTAGTAGTAATCACTGTTGTGTGTTACTAATCTGTGTTGGTGTGTGTTTGTGTTTGGCCATTGCTAGTGTGCGTACTGTAGATGACATACACTCAACTAAATGAATCCTGCAATGCCTTTAGCTCCTCTCTCCTAACCTGTCCTTTACCACCACCATCCCCATACCCACACACACACACACACACACACACACACACACACACACACACACCCTCCCCATACACCATCAACCATCAACCATCCCCATCTACACACACACACACACTCACACACACACACACACACACACCCCTCCCCATCCACCATCAACCATCCCCATCTACACACACACACACACACACACACACACACACACACACACACACAGACACACAGACACACACACACACACACACACACACACACACACACACACACACACACACACACACACACACCCATCCCCACCCCCCAGGCCAAGGCCCCAAATGGGCAGACAGAGTAAAATGAGAGCTCCCAGTCAGTCTCACCTCCCTGCTCACACAGCTGCTGGGCCAGAGCGTCCTTGAAGATGATCTGGCCTCGATGTGTAGCCGTGGCCCTAGAGAGAGAGAGAGAGAGAGAGAGAGAGAGAGAGAGAGAGAGAGAGAGAGAGAGAGAGACGGGGGGAAACAGAGAGAGAGAAAGAGTTCAAAATCACCAATGATTCTAACCAATCAGGGGACACTGGAATGGGGGAGTGGATGATAACGAGCCCATTAGCTGGAATGAAGATGAACATAGCACAGATGGTGTAATACCATTGGATATTAGTGTGTGTGTGTGTGTGTGTGTGTGTGTGTGTGTGTGTGTGTGTGTGTGTGTGTGTGAGAGAGAGAGAGAGAGAGAGAGAGAGAGAGAGAGAGAGAGAGAGAGAGAGAGAGAGAGAGAGAGAGAGAGAGAGAGTGTGTGTGAGAGTGTGTGTGTGTGTGTGTGTGTGTGTGTGTGTGTGTGTGTGTGTGTGTGTGTGTGTGTGTGTGTGTGTGTGTGTGTGTGTGTGTGTGAACATTGCTTTAGCCTCAGCTCTGGAGTTAAATCTGAGGGACGGGAAAATGAAAGGTCAAAAGGTCAGCACAGAACAATACGACTGAGAGATGAACTAGAGGAGGCTGGGAGTGCAGGTCCACACACACACACACACACACACACACACACACACACACACACACACACACACACACACACACACACACACACACACACAGAGAAGGTTGAGTGCAGGCCCACTGCAAGTGTAGCTGAAGATAAGCCTTCAAAGTCCCTCAAAGTCAAACAAGAAGAATTCTCCAAACAGCCACAGGCCGCCGAGTAGAAACGCCCATTTGCACACACACACACACACACACACACACACACACACACACACACACACACACACACACACACACACACACACACACACACACACACACACACACACTTCAGAGCTGCTGGAGCATGTCTCAGTTGAATAGTCTGGCAACATTATAAAAGTTTAGAAATAAAAGCGATTGCGGCCTCCCTTCTGAGCTTGCGATTGTTTCACAGATGTTTGAGGAAAGTACATTTTTCGCAGAAACTCACATTCTTGCATAGCTATGGGGCTCAAACACACAGAGTTTATGTTCAACATCTTGTGTGCATTAGCTTTTATTATTTATAAGTTCCATGTTCCAAGAGTTGATAACAAACGGCATCCATATTTGAGAGAGAGGGAGAGAGAGAGACAGAGAGAGAGAGAGAGAGAGAGAGAGAGAGAGAGAGAGAGAGAGAGAGAGAGAGAGAGAGAGAGAGAGAGAGAGAGAGAGAGAGAGAGAGAGAGAGAGAGAGCAAATGGAAAGAGTGCTAATGTATGTCTCTAAAAGGACTGGGAATCCAGACTTTACATATTTAGCTGTGGTTAAATCAGCAGAGATTGATGAGCTTTAAGTGGAGTTTAATCAGCTCCGCTCCATCCCCTTTCAAAACCCTGCTTAAAAAATTAGGCCACATTTGCATTTTGATTTGCATTTTGATTTGGAACATGAGTTTAACCACAAACATGGACCGAAGGAAGAATCTGAATGTGAATATGTAAGGTTCCTAAAATAAGGTTCCGTTCCACACCCTCTGCTCAGAGTGCACACACACACACACACACACACACACACACACACACACACACACACACATACTTTATCATCAACCGTCTCTACTGTTACTAAATGTGTGTGTTTGAACACAGCACAATTGGTAAAGATGTGTGTTTGAATGCTAGATGTAAACACTGCCCATTAGTAAAGATGTGTGTTTGAATGCTAGACGTAAGCACTGGCCATCAGTAAAAGTGTGTGTTTGAAGTGAACACTCTACTATATTTAAGCGCAGCCCATCAGTAGAGCCACCACTGGGACAGGCAGCTCAAGTTCAAGTCCTTGTGCTGCAGTTAGTCTGGTTTGGGAGGGAGGGAGGGAGGAGGAGGCCTGCGCCTGGCTGGGACGAGCAGAGTAATGTCCTAAGTGAAGACTGCTCAGTAATTACTGCCTAATGAACTTAGGCTCTAATGAGCACGGCCATCTGGGGGAATGAATCAGCTGGCTGGACAAGTCTAATAGAATAACTTCATCAGTCGGCGGCATGGGCCCTTTTCACCTAGACTGAATGACGATAGAGTATACACACACACTCCTCTTCCTCATCTTGCTCTTCCTCCTCCTCTCCCTTGTCTTCCTCTTCCTCCTCTCCTTCCTCCACCTTTTTCACCTGGACTAAATGACTATAGAGTACACACACACACACTCCTCTTCCTCCTGTTCTTACTCCTTCTCTTCCTCCTCTTCCTCCACCTTTTTCACCTGGACTAAATGACTATAGAGTACACACACACACACACACTCCTCTTCCTCCTGTTCTTACTCCTTCTCTTCCTCCTCTTCCTCCACTCTTTTCACCTAGACTAAATGAATAAAGCACCCAAAGCCTCCATTTCCTCATTTTCCTCCTCTTCCTCCTCTTCTTCCTTCTCCTTCACCTCTTCCTCCACCCTTTTCTCCTAGACTAAATGAATATAGAGTACATCCACCCTTCTCTTCTTCCTCCTCTTCCTCCTCCCCCTCTCCCCCTCCTCCTCTTCCTCCTCATCATCATCCCTCCCCAGTGTAACGGAGGCCAGCTAGCGCGGCTAGCTCGGCGGTAGTACGTGTAAATCCTCATCACCCAATTCCATGGGCGCTTCTAACACGCTGAGTTAGAAGCTCGGGCTTTTAGCTCAGTTGGTTAGAGCGTCCCACTCCCACGCCGGGAGTTTGTAGCTTGCGGGGTGGCGGGTTCGAGACCCATGTGCGGTGCGGATCGCCATGGTTGCATTTTCTCACACACACCCACAGACACACAGACACACAGACACACACACACACACACACCGGCTACACCAGGACAGTGGAGTTGTCCATCAGTAAGTCTGGAGAGGAGGACTCTCTCCTGTCTCTTGAGTCTCAGCTTTGGCCAACTTGCTTAAAAGAAGAGGAGGCCAAAAAAAGTGCTGTGTCACTGTGCCAGCTTGTGTGGCAGTGACAGTGGCGGTGACGGTGCAGTTTGTCATTGAGCCTGGGTGATTTAGCACAACCACTGCTCAAAGGCCTGTCTGATTTAAAGCCTGATTTAATCAAGGCACCGCATCAAATCTTCTGACTGAACCGAAAAGCGTCCCTCCCTCTCCTCTCTCCTCTCCTCCCCTCCTCTTTCCTCCTCCTCTCCTCATCCCTCTCTTCACCCCATCCCTCCCCCTCCCCTCTCCTCTCCCACCCTCAACGTTTGATCAGAGGGTGGACAGAGCTTTGAAGCCGACAGGGTGGAGAGAATTC
>JAODXP020001669.1:22500-24943 GCA_027497455.2 Sardinella longiceps | reverse complement strand
TAGTTACGTATTGCTAAGGTTAAGAGCCTCTCATTGTCCGTTCTCTACAGCACCTCGCGCTCGCTCTCTCTCTCTCTCTCTCTCTCGCTCTCTCTCTCACTCAGCTGTGTTGTGATCTGTCTTACAGAATAAACCATCTCTCTCTCTCTCTCTCTCACTCACTGTGTTGGGTCTGTCTTACAGTGCCGTCTCTCTCTCTCTCTCTCTCTCTCTCTCTCTCTCGCTGTGTTGGGTCTGTCTTACAGAATAAACCATCTCTCTCTCTCTCTCTCTCTCTCTCTTGTGGGGTTTCACTAGTAGGTATAGTCTGACTGGAGATAGATGGGTTTAAACAGGGCCGCTAACCCATTGGAATGCCAGTAAAGTCTGATAGATGTGAATGGCTATGAAACATTGATACTGGACAAGCGCTAGGTTAGCTGTAAAATTGGATGGCAATTAAACTGTGAGAGAGGCTTTAAATGTGTGGGTATTGGAGTAAGCGTTTGAGCGAGCGCTCGTTTAGACAGGGCTATTACACACACACACACACACACACACACACACACACACACACACACTCATTTAGATAGGGCTATTAGAAGCTCTCATCTGCTTCAGCCTATTCACATCCATCTCTGTCTGCCCGCGTGGGTTCACTCTCTCAGCAGACTCACACCACACACACACACACACACACACACACACAGATACTATACACACTCACACACACTTGCAGCTAACACACAATACCATACACTGATACTACACACATTTTCAGCATGCACACACACACACACACTTACAAGACACTCACAACACTGGGAACATGCACGTGCAGTAGATTTTGTACATAATGGATGTGTGTGTGTGTGTGTGTGTGTGTGTGTGTGTGTGTGTGTGTGTGTGTGTGTGTGTGTGTGTGTGTGTGTGTGTGTGTGTGTGTGTGTGGTAGCATGTGTAGTAGTTTGTATACATAATGAATGCATGGCCTACAAAGGCAGACAGGACCTGAGACTCAGGGTGTGCATTATACATGTGTAACAACATTACAGACCGCTCCACTGAGTATGCACTGCACTATTCAACTCAACTCAACACACACACGCACACACACACACACACACACACACACACACACACACACACACACACACACACACACACACACACACACACACACACACACACACACACACACACACACACACACACACACACACACACACACACACACACACACACACACACACAGAGACAGACATTTGGCCCAGACAGGCCTCTCTCTCCTGGTACTGCTAACACTGACCCAGATAGCGGCTTACTCTAGCCCAGGTTCTGTACCAGGTCTGGCCTGGGTTTGGCGTGGGTCTAGACTAGAGTCAGCCGTTACCTGGGATACCATCTACACTCTCAGAGGAAACAAAGATGGAACATGCCGCCTAGAACCTTCTGAAACCTCCACAGGTTCTAGATTAGATCTCTTCAGAAGAACCTTTTTAAGAAGGGGTCTTTTTATTCATTTTCCTTTATGAAGCTGTGGATTAAGGCCTTAAGTTACTTTTTTAATGTACTGTAATGGAAGGTTCTAGGTTCTAGGTTCAAGTATCCATGATTGGTTCTCTCTGATAGGGTGGGTGGCCACGGTTCTGGTTCTGTACAACACTGGGAGGACCCCACTAGCTGCTGGTGATACTGGAGAGGGTCTGGCCGTGACCGGGCCTAAATGGGTCCAGTTTGGTTCTCAATGGATCCAGTTTGGTTCTGAACGGATCCAATTAGAGCCATGATCAGGACCAGAGTGGTTCCCAGAACCATCCAGCAGCAGGAACTATCTCCTCTGTCTCTCCCCATGCACTGTGTTAGAGGGAGCGAGCCACACATTTGCACTGCTATTGTTCTGCCTGCTGTTGAGCCACTGGTACACACACACACACACACACACACACACACACACACACCCCCGCCGCCATGACAGCCAATCACGGGGGAAAACACTACTTGTGTGCCTGTGTGCATTTGTCTTGGAGGCATCCTATTGATTTCTTAGCAGCATGCAGGCTTCGAATAGGAACTTACACAGCAAACTGTGTTCTGTTGTCATACGGTACTAAAGTGACAGTGCAAACCTGAGGGCTGGTTTTTTTCTCCTTTTTTTTTTTTTTTTTAGGGATGACAGGCATGCAGAAGAACCAATAGCAACACATCACCACTTACTTCTAGCCCTTGCTGCTCCAATCAGGGAAGGGGGAGGTGGTTAGAGTGAGCGAGACAGACAGACAGACAGACAGCGAGAGGAGAGGAGAGGAAGAGTGGTCAGAGGCGTGAGGCATTCAGAGTTAGAGATGTCACACAGAACAGCTGACATCCGGCTGACCCGCGGCTGAGGTCTGCCCCAAATACGGGCCGGAATCACAGCAAAGAGAGGAAACGTTTCTCAGGCTGGTACTCCATGATTAAAACT
>JAODXP020001669.1:12500-15000 GCA_027497455.2 Sardinella longiceps | reverse complement strand
AGCCACGCCAGGCCACAGCATCCACCTGCAGGGACAGACTACTGTAGCCACACATAGATAGCCACGTGCAGCTAGCCACGTCAGGCAACAGCATCCACCTGCAGGGACAGACTAGCCACACATAGATAGCCACACATAGATAGCCACGTGCAGCTAGCCACAAACAGAAATCCACCTGCAGGAACAGACTAGCCACACATAGATAGCCACACATAGATAGCCACGTGCAGCTAGCCACCTGCAGGAACAGACTAGCCACACATAGATAGCCACACATAGATAGCCACGTGCAGCTAGCCACAAACAGATAGCCACCTCCAGGAACAGACTAGCCACACATAGATAGCCACACATAGATAGCCACACATAGCCACACATAGATAGCCACGTGCAGCTAGCCATGCCACAGCTAGCCACAAACAGATAGCCACCTGCAGTTAGCCACTGCTCAACATCCACCTACTGACAGAGATTAGAGGCCCCACACTGTGAGGGAGGGAGGGAGAGAGAGAGAGAGAGAGAGAGAGAGAGAGAGAGAGAGAGAGAGAGAGAGAGAGTTGATCCAGTGAAATGGCATGTGTATCATCAATGGAGACAGGGTAAGACACGCTGGTGGGGGGCTGGCTGTGATGAAGTGTGTGTGTGTGTGTGTGTGTGTGTGTGTGTGTGTGTGTGTGTGTGACGCACTGACATGACTCACAAACATCTCACCTCCTAACAGTCACACACTCATACTGTAGCCTGCTCACTCACCACGGTTACCAACTAGAAATTATGGCATGTTTGTGTGTGTGTGTTGAAGAGAGAGAGAGAGAGAGAGAGAGGGACAAACCCAGGGAACACACTGTGCTCTTTCAGCCTCTGTGAAGTGTGTGTGTGTGTGTGTGTGTGTGTGTGTGTGTGTGTGTGTGTGTGTGTGTGTGTGTGTGCTTGCGTGTGTGGTTATGTGAGTGCTCCGCATATATGTGTGTGTGTGTGTGTGTGTGTGTGTGTGTATGTGTGTGTGTGTGTGTGTGATTATGTGTGTGCTACACACCACACCTGTGTACCAACCACCGCTCATAAACACATGCACAGACTCTTTCAACATGAGGCAACGGATCAGCATCAGAGAAGCATGTTTTCCTCAGGGTTCAGCTTGAGTGTGTGTGTGTGTGTGTGTGTGTGTGTGTGTGTGTGTGTGTGTGTGTGTGTGTGATTATGTGTGTGGTACACATCACACCTGTGTACCAACCACCGCTCATAAACACATGCACAGACTCTTTCAACATGAGGCAACATGATCAACATCAGAGAAGCATGTTTTCCTCAGGGTTCAGCTTGAGTGTGTGTGTGTGTGTGTGTGTGTGTGTGGGAGAGGGGGTAGAACTTGCTCATCCTCACACACTCTTTTATAACCCTCTTATAATACACACAACTGACAATTCTTAGGTCCATGAGTTGGGACCTAACACACACAGACACTTACAAATTATTCTCAGTGCTGCTCGTTGCTCTCACACACACACACACACACACACACACACACACACACACACACACACACACACACACACACACACACACACACACACACACACACACCTCTTCACACTCTACTCTTCATCCCTTGTTTCATCTCCTCTTTTATTGTGCAGATGAGACACACTTCTAATGGCCCCACCGACTGAAACACACAAAAACACACACACACACACACACACACACACACACACACACACACACACACACGTCTCTCTCTCTCTCTCTCTCTCTCTCTCTCTCTCTCTCTCTCTCTCTCTCTCTCTCTCTCTCTCTCTCTCTCTCTCGCTGTCTCTCTCTCTAATGAGCAACTTGTGTGAGATGACAGTGTGACCAGATACCCCCCCATCTCTGAGCTACTGAGATCAGTAGCCTAGTGGATCACGGAGGTCTTGGGTTTGATCAAATTAGCACACACACACACACACACACACACACACACACACACACACACACACACACACTCTGAGCTGCTGAGATCAATAGTGGATCACGGAGGTCTTGGGTTTGATCAAATTAGCACACACACACACACACACACACATACACACACACACACACACACACACACACACACACACACACACACACACACACACACACACACACACACTCTGAGCTGCTGATATCAGTAGTGGATCACAGAGGTCTTGGGTTTGATCAAATTAACACTACAGGCACAGGAGGCAAAACAGCTGGAGGCTTTTCTACACTAACATGACACAGCAATAAAACATCTAACTCCACAGCTATAGCTTTTATAGTACAGTAACATGACTCAGCAATAAAATATCTAACTCCTTAGCTATAGCTTTTATAGTACACTAACATGACACAGCAATAACACTTCTAACTCCTTAGCCAAAGCTTTGCTAGTACAGTACAGTAACATGACACAGCAATAAATACTTCTAACTCCTCAGCTAAAGCTTTGTATAGTGACAATACAGTAACACGACACAGCAATAAAACACCTAAC
>JAODXP020001669.1:0-5000 GCA_027497455.2 Sardinella longiceps | reverse complement strand
GAGAAACTCTGTCCTCTAAACACAGTTATCTAAGGTACATTTGAAACAGTCAGAAAAGTCCTCATTCTGAGAGAAACTCTGTCCTCTAAACACAGTTATCTAAGGTACATTTGAAACAGTCAGAAAAGTCCTCATTCTGAGAGAAACTCTGTCCTCTAAACACAGTAACTGTTATCTAAGGTACATTTGAAGCTGAGAGGCCCTCAGTCCAACAGAAACTTTCTCCACTAAACAGTTACTTTAACTGAGGTGCATTTGAAGTAGAGAGGCCCTCACTCTGAGAGAAAATCTCTCGTCTAAACACAGTAATCTATAAGGTACATTTGAAGCAGAGAGGCTCTCAGTCCAACAGAAACTCTCTCCCTAAACAGTTACTTTAACTGAGGTGCAGATAATCCCTCAAACTCTCTCTATTTAACACAGTTAGAGGTACAAACAGAAACTCTCTCCCTTTAACACAGTTATCTCAGCTGAGGTGCATTTGAAGCAGAGAAGGTGTGTGTGTGTGTGTGTGTGTGTGTGTGTGTGTGTGTGTGTGTGTGTGTGTGTGTGTGTGTGTGTGTGTGTGTGTGTGCAGCCACTCCAGCACCAACTCTGTGAGCTTCCTGGAAAAGGCTGCAGTGGAGGCGCCCAGGGAAAAATAATACACTCTCTACCTTTATGAGATTCCTGAAGCGCACACACACACACACACACACAGCGGAATAACTACAAGCACAGGCCCTGAGGCACACACTGATCTGGGTTCCAGCACCACAACGACCACAGCTGAGTCTGGCACAATGCTGGGCCTGATCCGGTTATGATCCGGCTGGGATCCGGTTATGATCCGGTTGGGATCCGGCTCTTATCTGCATGGCGTCTGCATGCAGAAATGATTTGCTCATATCCAGGGTTACAGTCATAAACTTGCAAGAACAAATAGCAATTTAGGGGGTGGGGGATGGGTGTTTTAGAGGGGGGGTCTAATGTCACAATATCATTCTTGTCTGCTTAAAGGAATAGTCCACCTTTTTATAAAATTGGGTTATTCAGTCTTACCTGGAGTTACATATGAGGGTAAAAGTATTTTGGTCTCAGTGCATGTGTTTTCCTAGTTCAGCCACTGCAATTTTAGCTTTAGCTTAGAATGCGTGCTGAAATGTAATGTTGCCAAAGAGTTGCTATCTGGCTACTTTACATTCCAGCACCTATGCTAAGCTAAAGCTAATAAAGAGCTAAACTTGGGGTTGCCAGACTAGGAAAATGCATGCACTGAGACCAAAATACTTTAAGCTACATACATGTATACTCCAGGTAAAGGGGTGAATAGCCCAAATTTCATAAAAGATCCTCTACGATCTGTTGCCATCCATCTCTCTTGCTTTTTTGAGGAGACCACAATGGAACTAAGCCTGTGGGCTTTCTTATGTAATCCTGACTGTCTTGTTCAAAGAGATTCAATGGCCTATGAACTGTATCATGTTCTTTTTGTTTTAAAACTGAATTGGTCAAATACATGTTTAAAAATCGAACAAATCAAATTGAAATTTAAAAAAAGAAAGTCATGTGACAGTAGATAGATCAGCTCCTGTTGATCAGAGGTAGACTCAGGACACGATGATCAGAGGCAGACTAGACCAGGGTGAGACGACTGATGAGTTCTGAGAAAGTTCCAGAAGAGTTCCAGAAGCGTTCCGGCGTTCCAAGAGTGTGTGGGCTTGTCTGGTGTGTCAGTAATTGGCTGCAGACGAGACAAGAGGAAGTCTGCTCTCTCTGGTGCAGCAGGAACATCACCACTCTGTGTGTGTGTGTGTGTGTGTGTGTGTGTGTGTGTGTGTGTGTGTGTGTGTGTGTGTGTGTGTGTGCGTGCGTGCGTGTGTGTGTGTGTGTGTGGTGCAGCAGGAACATCACCACAGCTTCCTTATGAGTTTGCAGTAATGAGATGAACTCAGTCACTCTGTATGTGTGTGTGTGTGTGTGTGTGTGTGTGTGTGAGAGAGAGAGAGAGAGAGAGAGAGAGAGAGAAAGAGAGTGAGGCCTATCATGATCTGTATGTCTGCAGAGTTTAAAATGCACCGTAATTAGACACACTCAAACACACACACACACACACACACACACACACACACACACTCACTCACACACACACACACACACACACACACACACACACACACACACAACCACTACCCATTTATGTTGTAGAGGGTAAATATTCATGTCCAATATACTCAAGAGAGAAGAGAGAGAGGGGGGAGGGCTTTACTGATTAACAGGAAAGGAAGAGGATATTTTTGAGGGATGCATTGAGCTGAGAAATAATTTCTATATCTGCTCCTTGCTGCTTGCTGCTACTAAGTCACTTTTTCACTCAAAGCATCCACAGTGTGTGTGTGTGTGTGTGTGTGTGTGTGTGTGTGTGTGTGTGTGTGTGTGTGTGTGTGTGTGTGTGTGTGTGTGTGTGTGTGTGTGTGTGTGTGTGTGTGTGTGTGTGTGTGTGTATCCTTTCCCCAACACTCCCAGGTTCAGGGGAGAGTACCGAGATGAGAGTTGATGCAAGTAAGCCAGCATTAGAGATATCAGCATTCACCCCCTTCTTACAAGTGCTTTAGTGAAAGCCATATGGCAGACACAACCCCCACCCAAACACACGCACACACACACACACACACACACAACACACACACACACACACACACACACACACATTGATCCCAGACAGCTCAGATCCACTGCTTTGTGCTGTACTGCTGACTTGACCATTAAGTATCTTAAAGTCCGACAATATGTCTCTGAGAACACAGAGTTAAGTAAGACTTGTGATTGGCCGTTCTGACTGATTGACAGGAGACTAACCAATCTGTCTTTAGGAACACAGAGTAAGTAAGCCTTGTGATTGGTCAGTCTGACTGATTGACGGGAGACTAACCAATCTGTCTGCACAGAGTTAAATAAGACTTGTGAATGGTCAGTCTAACTGATTGACAAGAGACTCACCAATCATTAGGTTCTTCTCTTTGTGTTTGCATGGATTTCACCATATGCAGAAGTATGGAGGAAATCAATGGTTGGATAAAATGAGATGAAATTGTATGTTCATATAGTAGTTCATGCATAAACATACTTTGAAATGTCACATAGAGCTTTCAGTAAATGCCACCCAGTGTTATTGCAACATTCATAATATAACAAGGTGTCCAAAAGAATGTAAAGCTGAGTCTGGGTCGTGTCCAGCCAACAGACACACACACACACACACACACACACACACACACACACACACACACACACACACACACACAAAAACGGCCCATACCCGTTCAGCACAAATGAGATGCATCCAGACCTGATTACTATATCTGCAGTTTGAGAGGGCTTCACAGACAGGCGCCTTTAGAAAGGCAATCACAGAAAACACACACACACACACACACACACACACACACACACACACACACACACACACACACACATACACACACACACACACAGACATGCTCTGTTAAAAGGCAATCACAGAAGCATGCGTGCCAAACTCCAGTGGGAATCAAGAGAAATGCACCAGGAGAAAAGACTCTCTGCTGTTCAGAGTAGGGTGGGGGTTGGGTCCCAAACCCATGAATACGCTACTGAATACATTACTGATGCATTACATTAGATAGGAATACACTTACTGAATACTATTACTAGATACAGACTTCACTGGACTCCCTGGCGGATGCCTGGACTGCTCAGGAACGTTGTTGCATACAGACACACGCATACACAGACACACACACACACACACACACACACACACACACACAGAGGCCACTTGATGGGCATGTGCATTCAGACATTGCATAAGGGCACACACACACACACACACACACACACACACACACACAGACACACACCCCACCACACACACACATCCACACACTCAGAGGCCACTCGATGGGCATATGCATTCACACATTGCATAAGGGCCACACACGACAGGCACACACACACACACACACACCACACACAGGCAGCACACATCACACACACACACACACACACACACACACACGTAAAGGTGCTGACTGTCCCCTGCATTACTGTCATCATGCAAACTCATCGAAATGACAGAGGAGGGTTTGGCTGAATAATTCATTCTGCCTGCAGTCCTTATGCAACATGTGAATGCATACAGCACTGGTTGCACATACCTGTGTGTGTCTGTGTCTGTGTGTGTGTGTGTGTGTGTGTGTGTGTGTGTGTGTGTGCTGTGTGTTTGCGTGTGTTTGTGTGTGTGTGTGTGTGTGTGTGTGTGTGTGTGTGTGTGTGTGTGTGTGTGCGTGTGTGTGTGTGTGTGTGTGTGCCCTTATGCAATGTGTGAATGCATACAGCACTGGTTGCACATATCTCTGTGTGTGTGTGTGTGTGTGTGTGTGTGTGTGTGTGTGTGTGTGTGTGTGTGTGTGAGAGAGAGAGAGAGAGAGAGAGAGAGAGAGAGAGAGAGAGAGAGAGAGATGTGTGTGTGTTGTTCTGCAACATGTATATGTTTACGTCTGTAGAGCAGCCTGTGTGGGTGTGTGTTTGTGTATGAGTGCTTATGCAACACGTGAATGCATACGGCCATCAAGTGGTGTGTGTGTGTGTGTGTGTGTGTGTGTGTGTGTGTGTGTGTGTGTGTGTGTGTGTGTGTGTGTGTGTGTGTGTGTGTGTGTGTGAGAGAGAGAGAGAGAGAGAGAGAGAGAGAGAGAGAGAGAGAGAGAGAGAGAGAGAGAGATTACACATGTGTGTGACTTTTCAAGCGTAGGTGTGTGTTTTTCATTCTCACTGTATGTATGAAGCATGGCAAAGATAAAAGACCCATAACAGCAAACACACACACACACACACACACACACACACACACACACACACACCCATAACAGCACTTCAAAGGTACAGACTGTTCTCTTAACTTCATCCACGGTTGCCAGATTGGTAACATTCAAGTATTAGCATCTTTTTGAAGGACAATTATTGCCAGACAACCTAAGCCATTA
>JAODXP020001667.1:0-24174 GCA_027497455.2 Sardinella longiceps | reverse complement strand
AGCATGTTGCTCTAAAGTGTCCGACAATTGTTGTACTTTTTATTATTTAAAACTTGACTCACAAGGTACAATGGAAAATTATCATTTACTTTGTAAATGATGTTGCCTTTATGGAGTTCCTTTGGGAAACCGCTTCTGTCTCAGACAGGTTCAGTAATACTAATAACACTGATTTGAAAAAAGAAAAAAAATAAGGTTTATTCAGCTTTTTAATTCTTTTTTTTTTTAAAAAAAGATGCTTGATGTATTTTCTCAAAATGTTTTTATAAGATGTATTTGAAAATTATTAAATGAAATATGTGAAATCAAATCCTGTGTGGGTTAAAACTTGAAAATAGAGGTAGAGGTTGATCAAGTCATTTGTCATAGTCCTCTCAACAGGCCCTCATCAAAGCAGTCTAAAGGTCAAAGTATGGTTCTGCGTACGCTTATTGCGTGTCCTCTTGTGTGTCCAGTCTAAGGCCTAGAAAAAAAATATGGTTTGGTTCCGGTTGCCGACCGACCCTGTCATGTTTTTTTCAGTTTTTGGAATTTATTTTATGAACTTGTAGAAAAAAATGCTATTTAAATATATCCATAGATACGGTTCGTATTATTATATGATTTTTAGGCGACTGCTTGTAGGCTACCAGTTTAAATCGTAGATGTGTTAGTAAGTGATAATATAGAAGAGTTATTAGTTGATTGATGATCAGTAATGTCTGATCTAGCAATGAGACACTAACGAGAACAGCAGCAACATAAATAGACAGTGGCTGGGTGGGTGAGCATCCGGTAGTTCTATGACATCTCAGTGTGTGTGTGGTGGTCAGATTAGCTCACTTTCTTGTGTGAGTGTCAGAACAGAGACACGGTTGGCAGCTCAGAGATCAGAGGAAATGGCAAAGCTGCACAACCCAACAGTGGGACTACTGCTGACTGGGCTGCTGCTACTGCAAGGTGAGACCATGGGCCTCATTTACAATATGTTCGACTGCCAGTGTGTGTGTGTGTGTGCGCGTGTGTATGTGTGTGTTCAATTTAGCTATACGCTCATATTTATTTCATGGTTGAGGAAAGGTACTCGGCTCCATTTCAGTTTCCTGCTTGGAGTTTAATCAAGACTTGTCATATTTTTCATCAAATGGTGGGAGTAATTTGCATTACAGTAGTCCATGTTTTTGTGTTTACAACAACGGGCAGCTTACTCATCTCGGAACAGAATTGACTTGTTTCATACCTCAACATTCCGAGGTTCTAAAAGCATTCCATGGTAGTAAACTGAACATTCTATCATTGAAATGCATTGGATTTATGCCTCTTTCGGACTTGAAAAAGATGGGTAATAACATTTTTTTTTTTTTTTTTTTTTTGGGCCCGCCTCCACCCCCCTCTTCGGAGGACAACTTTATTTTTATTTATTTCATCATAGTGTACAAAAGGTGGTTGTTCCAGACAGACCCACATCGGCCTCAGTTCCAACACTGTTTCAAAAGAAAAGAAAAAGAGAACAATTGTAAATTCAGTAAAACTAAAAATAAAAAGAAAAAAAAGGAAAAAAAAAAGAAGAAAAAAATTATATAATAGAAATAATAATGATTGTTATGAACGGTGGCTGGGGGCTGAATAAAATTAGAATGATTATAGGTGGATGGGTAACAGACGGGCAGGATTGCAGACAAATAGACAGGGTAGGCGAAACAGACACACGATTAAACAGACAGGAGAATGATAGACAGACAACACAACTGAGAGACACAGATATAGACATACAGACAGACGTACATATAGACAAACATAGACAGAAACAGACATACTGTACAGTCAGGCATATATACAATTATACCATACTACTAGAGCAGAGAAGATTTGCGGGAGGGTTTTATGAGTGTGTGTGTGTGTGTGTGAGAATGTGAATGTGAATGTGAGTGTGTTAGGGTATTATGAAAAGGCATGTTAGAAAGGGGAAGGAGAGAGAAAGGGCAGAGGAATGGTTTGGGGGGGGGGGGGGTACAGTAGTTGAGATGAGCTGAGGAGGGGAATGTAAGTGGTTCGGTTATTGTTGAGTAAGTGGATCAGCTATTGTTGAGTTTGAGAAATTTAATGAAAGGATTCCAGATGTCTATGAAGGCTTGTGTTTCCAATTTTGAAAGACTATTTTCTTAGCGATAGTTAGAGAAACAAGTAGTGGGTATTTTAGTTTCTGTGGGATGGCGACCGAAGTGATGTCTCCCAGAAGACAAAGTGAGGGGGAGAGTGGGATTCCACAGTCCAAGATGGTGGAGAGAGTGTTAATGACTGAGGTCCATAGGTGGTGAACTGGTTGACAGGTCCAGGTGGCATGTAAGTATGTGTCGGTGTTCCCTGAGGTGCAGTGTAGGCAGGTGTCTGTTTGTGATAGTCCCATTTTGTAAAGTTTACTCTGGGTGATGTGATATCTGTGGATGGTTTTATATTGTATGAGTTGTAGGTTGGTGTTGGAGGTCATGGAAAATATGTTTTTACAGATGTTTGTCCAGAAATCTGGGGTTGGAGAGAGGGCCAGCTCATTTTCCCATTTAGTTTGTGGGAGGGTTATGGAGGAGGTTGAAGAGGCAATGATTTTGTAGAGTTTTGAAGTTATTTTTTGGGAATGACCTGGGATACTTAGTAGCTGTTCGGTGATGTCTGAGGGGATAAGTGTGTTGGTCTTGTTAATTTTGCTTTTTATTATTGCTTTTAGCTGTTGATAGTGGAGGAACTGGTCATTTCCAACCCCATATTTCTGGACAATAGTGTGGAAAGACATGAATTGGTTATTTTCAAATAGGTGGTGGAGATGAGTAATGCCTTTAGATTCCCATTTGGAAATGTGAATTGGTGTCTTGTGTAGGAGGAAGTCTGGGTTGTGCCATATGGGGGTGAATTTACATGGTGCCAGGGTGGATTTAGTGATTTTATTGGTTTTCCACCAGGCTGACAGAGTGGTACTGATAGTAATGTATTTTGAGCAGTTTAGTTTCCGTATAGTTTGTGATAGAAATGGTAAATCTGAGACTGAGAGAGGGTTTGTTAGATTTTGTTCCAGTTTTAGCCACGGATGAGAATTTGGTTTGTGCGTCCATATGAGTAAGTACTGTAGTTGGTTTGCAAGGAAGTAATGATAGAAATTTGGGGCTTCTAGTCCGCCGTATTGTTTAGAGTTTTGTAGTGTGGTAAGTGCGATTCTTGGTGGTTTATTTTTCCAGTAGAAATGAGTAGTGTGTGAGTTGAGTGTTTTGAACCAATGATCTGTTGGAGTGGTAGGAATCATGGAGAAGAGGTAGTTAATCTGGGGGAGAGTTTTCATTTTGACTGCTGTTATTCGGCCTATGAGAGTGAGTGGGAGTTTGTTCCAGCGTTTGTAGTCCTGTTCAATTTTGCGTAGTAATGGAGCATGGTTGAGGTTAAAGAGCTCTGTCAGCCTGGGGGAAATCTCAATTCCTAGATACTTAATGTTGCCAGTGTGAAGGGGGAGTGCTGGATCTTGGACTGTGGGATCCCAACTATTTTCAGATAATGGGAGAATGGTAGATTTTTTCCAGTTGACTGTGTAATTTGAGACTTTGGAGAAATGGCTAATGATCTTGAAGGTTTCTTGGGGTGAACTACGGGGTGATTGTTGGTATAATAAAAGATCATCTGCATAGAGGCTAACTTTGTGTTCTGAATTGGCGTATTGGATACCTTGAATTTTAATATTCTGACGGATTGCTGCTGCAAGTGGTTCAATGAAGATGGCAAATAGGGAAGGAGAGAGTGGACATCCTTGCCTGGTTCCTTGGTGCAGTGTGAAGCTATGTGAAGTGATACCATTAGTGACAATAGTGGCCCTAGGTGCAGTGTATAATGTTCTTATCCAATGGATGAACGACTCTCCAAAGCCAAATTTGTGGAGAGTGGAGAAAAGAAAGGTCCAGTTAACTTTGTCGAATGCTTTTTCTGCATCCAGCGACACAAGGATGGTGTTATGCTGCTGTTTTTGTGATATGTCCATCAGATTGAAAAGTCTACGGATGCTGTCGGTGGCGTGTCTGTTCTTAATGAATCCTGTCTGGTCTGAGTGTATTATGGTGGTCATAATGGTTTCAATTCTTGTGGCTAATGCTTTTGTGATAATTTTCAAATCTGTGTTTATGAGAGATAGGGGCGGTAGCTAGACGGGTGGATTGGGTCTTTGTTAGGTTTCAATAAAACTGTAATGGTTGCTGTGTTCATATGCATTGGTATTGAAGAGGTGGATTTGATATCATTGGTTAAACGGATGAATAGTGGTGACAAGATATCCCAGAAATGTTTGTAAAATTCTGCCGGTAGTCCGTCGGGTCCAGGTGATTTGTTGTTTGGCATATTTTGGAGTGCTTTGAACAGTTCGTCAATTTGAATTGGTTCGTCTAACCGGTTTGATTGTTCTGTGGATATTGCAGGGAGATTAACTGAATTTAGGAAGTTGTCGATTTCTGTTTGAGTTGGTTGATTACTGGTGGAATATAAATCACTGTAAAACTGTTTGAAAATGTTGTTTATGGAGTGAGGGTCCTGAGTTACCTTGCCTGTCGAGTCTAAGATGGATGGGATGAGTGATTTCTCTTTCTTGTGCTGTAACATATTTGATAAGAATTTACTTGCTTTATTGCTGAAGTGAAATTTGTCATACTTGAGTCGCTGGATGCAGAACTGTGTTTTCTTATGAATGATGCTGTCCAATTGTCTTTGTGCATGGTTTAGTTCTGTCTGTAAATTATCTGAGTGGTTATGGGAAAGCTGATTTGACAGAATTTTAATTTTTTGTTCTAATGAATTTTCCAGTTTTTGTTCCTGTTTTTTCTTGTGAGATGAGTATGATATGATAATACCTCTGATGACTGTTTTGCCTGTTTCCCAAAGTATAGACGGAGAGGTCTCTGGAGAGTCGTTCATCTCCAGGAAGGATGCCCACTCTTTTCTAATAAGTGCAGTGAAGTCTTTGTCCTCTAGGAGAGATGTGTTCAGTTGCCATCTAACAGAGGGTTTGGAGTTTGTTTGGGAAGATAAGGATAGAGATACAGGTGCATGGTCACTGATGATGATAGAGTTAATTGTGTTCTCAGAGATCTGATTGATGAGGGAATTGCTGACAAGGAAAAAGTCTATTCTAGAAGAGGATTGGTGAACTGGTGATCTGTATGAATATTCTCTTAGGGATGGGTTCCTTGTCCTCCAAGTATCGCTAAGACCATAGTCGATCATATATTGTTTGATTATTTCAGATGAATGCCAAATACGAGAGTTACTATTGTGACCAGAACGGTCCATTGCAGGATTGAGAACAGTATTAAAGTCTCCAGCCAGTACAATATTTAATAAGAGAGTTGCTAGGATACGGGTACGCTGGCAAGTATGCCGCTCCGTCTGGCTTCTTGTTTTTGTTTAATGTTTTTATAATTTAATTTATTTTACGTCATGTCTCGTCCTATTGTGTCCTCGTTTGTCTTTATGAAAGTATTCTCTACGTTTTCATGTTTTTCCGTAATGTTTTCGTCGAGTATTTTTTAAGTTTTGTCACTTGAACATGGGTCCTGCCTGCCGACATCGGGCAAGAAGGAAAGGCTACAGGCGGTTGTGCAGCTCCATCAGCAACTGAGGGTGGAAGGAGATCTTGGGCTGACGTCTCTCCAACACAGCCACCAGTTTCAGGTCAGCTAACTGTTTTCGAGCGCAGCTCACTTCAACGAACGGCATGAAACATCTCAGAAGTAACATCGATAGTGCATCTCATCTTTGTCATCACTGAGATCAACTCTGGACTATGCCTTGAACGTTGTCGGTAGGCCTACGTTTTAGGCTACCTTGCCGTTTCTTCGGATGTGCTGTTGGCTGACTTGCTGGATGGATCATCGAGCCTAGCCTACACCCCCTCCCCGTCTCTGATTGCAACCATGAGCGCAGACGAGCCATGCCTCACTACCACACACTGACTGATGGACTTTTTTATGTTTTGTCTACGTCTTTTGTGTTGTCTTCGTCTAAGCGCTTTGAGTGGCCGTACGGTCGATAAATGCGCTATATAAATAAATTTTACTTACTTACTTACTTACTAATATTTGAGGAATTAAGAAGGATGGAGAAGAGGTTATTGAAAAAGGATGGATCATCATTGTTTGGACCATAGATGTTAGCTAAAGTGAGAGTTGTATGATTAATTATGACATTGATTATGATGTATCTACCGTTAGGGTCAGTAACTGTTGAATTGAGAGTAAAAGGGATGTTTTTGTTTATCAGGATTGATACGCCTCTTTGCTTGCTATTGAAAGTGGATGAGAATATTTTGTCGAATTGCTTAAATTTGAGGTGTGGAAGCTCCAGGTCAGTTAAATGTGTTTCTTGTAAAAAACATACGTCAGCCTTCATTTTTGTCAGGTGATTAATTACTTTGATTCTTTTGGATTGAGTATGAAAACCACGTACATTCCATGTGATCAATTTAAGTGATGGGTAATAAGATGGGTAATAACATTTAAAATAAGTCTAAATTCACTTTCTTTCAAATAATACACATTTGAAGCACGCAAATTTGGAGGCCCCGAGTAAATAAAAGTGGTTTTACGTTTATGTGCATGAAGCTTCAAACTATTTGGGACCTCCCAATTTTTGTGCTTCAAATGTGTATTATTTGAAGGAAAGTGAATTTAAACATGTTTGAAATTTTAGTACCCATTTTTTTCAAGTCAGAAAGAGGCATAAATCCAATGCATTTCGATGATAGAATGTTCAGTTTACTACCATGGAATGTCGGAATGTTCATGTGTGAAAGAAGTCTATTAGTCATTTGCATTGTGAATGATTGAGTGTTCTACTGTTTAATGCTCCCTTCTCAGGTGTCCAAGTTCAAGTTCAAGTTTATTTATATAGCACATTTTCATACATAGCTGTCATTCAATGTGCTCAAAAAGGATAAAGAAAATAAAAGTAATAGCAATTAACAAATAATAATAATAATAATAATCAGAGTATAAGGGGAAAAAAATCTAAAACATTAAGATCATGAGAAACAAAAACAAATCAAAAGTAAAAATATGTACATATAAACAAAAACTTGGCAAAAAGAACCAATAGCTCTTCACTATGAAGAGGTATTAATCAAAAGCAATAGAGAATAAAACTGTTTTGAGCTTATTTTTAAAACAAGCTGTTGTGGGGGCAGATCTAACATCTATAGGAAGCTGATTCCAACAAAGAACAGCATAATAGCTAAAAGCCATTTCACCTTGTTTAGTATTTGCCTTAGGGACTAGAAGCTGACCAGTTCCACTAGATCTGAGGCATCTACCAGGAGTATATTTCACTAACATTTCAGCAATGTAGTTTGGACCCATACCATTTAATGTCTTAAAGACAAGTAGTAACACCTTGAACTGAATTCTGAAGTGAACTGGGAGCCAGTGTAAAGATTTTAGAACTGGTGTTATATGCTCTCTCCTCTTAGTTTTTGTAAGAAGTCTTGCTGCAGCATTTTGAATGACTTGCAACTTTTTGATTGACTTTTTTGGGAGACCAGTAAGTAGAGCATTACAATAATCAAGCCTAGATGAAATAAATGCATGGATAAGTCTCTCTAAATCTTTCTGTGAAACAAAATGTTTTATCTTATCTATGTTTCTGAGGTGCCAAAAAGCAGATTTGGTGATGGACTTAATATGATCATTAAAATTTAGATCACCATCCATGATCACTCCTAGGTTCCTTACAAGAGTTTTAGTTTGAAAAGACTTTGATTCTAAATAGGCACCAAGGTTTTTCTCCCTTCTTTGTTTCCAAACAGAACAATCTCAGTCTTATCCTTATTTAATTGCAGAAAGTTCTGTTGCATCCACTTATTGAGCCTTTCAAGGCAAAGACACAGGGAGTCTAAAACACTAAAATCATTTGGTGACACAGCAAGGTAGATTTGGGTGTCATCAGCATAACAATGATAGGGCAAGTTGTACTCCTTAAAGATTTGGCCTAGAGGGAGCATGTAAAGGTTGAATAAAAGTGGCCCAAGAATGGATCCCTGTGGGACTCCATATGGCATGCTACATTTCTCTGACACAAAGCTTCCTATAGAGACAAAGTAATCTCTGTCTTCTAAATATGACTGGAACCATTTAAGAACATTGCCAGATAATCCAACATAGTTCTCTAATCTGTGCAAGAGTATTTTGTGGTCAACTGTATCAAAAGCTGCACTAAGGTCTAGAAGTACCAGGACAGTTAATTTGCCTTTGTCTGTGTTGAGGCGAATGTCATTTAAAACCCTCACTAGAGCAGTTTCAGTGCTATGATGTTGTCGAAACCCTGACTGGAGGTTATCATAAAGGCCATTCATATTTAAGTAGCTGTTAATTTGATTAGAGACTACTTTCTCAATAACCTTGCCAATAAATGGTAGGTTAGAAATTGGTCTGTAGTTTTTAAGCACAGAGGAGTCAAGATTACTCTTTTTCAGGAGGGGTTTGATGACAGCTGTCTTTAAAGAGGTGGGGAAAAAGCCTGACAGAAGAGAATTATTCACAATGTTAAGGACTTCCTCTGCCAAGCAGCTAAACACACTTTTAAAGAAACAAGTGGGTAATGGATCTAGACAGCAGGTGGATGAGTTGAGCTGCATTAAAGTTCTTTCAAGAGTGTGATTATCAATAGGTGTGAATTCAGACATGGAGTGTAGGCTGTAATGTATGTGAGGAGATATTGGTATATCATTATGTAGCATGTTGGAGTTAATATTTACTCTAATGTTTTCAATTTTGAGTTGAAAAAAGGAAGCAAACTCATTACAAGGGCAGAAACCTGTTGCTGTGTTCTCCTGTGCAGGAGGGGCGGCTACTCTACCATGTCATGTGCATCCAGGTTACAGTCAATGTTCATTCACGGAGTGGTTCTACAACAGGGATAGAGAGACTACTGTTCCAATGGTCAATGCTGGACAGATTGTCTCTGAGTCTCCACCCAGAGCTGAGAGACTGAGTCTGCTCCCTAACTGTTCTCTCCACATTACTGATGTCATTACTGAGGATGCTGGATACTACACTTGTAGACATTATGACTCAAATGGAGGATCTCAACATGGAACACATGCTCCAGTGCTTCTCTCTGTTCTCAGCAGTAAGTGTGATGAAACAGATACTTTCAATAATGAATTAGTAGTAACATCACATGTCTAATACACAGAGAGAGAGAGAGAGAGAGAGCGAGAGAGTTCTCAGCAGTAAGTGAGATTTGCTCATAATCCTGAAATAGTAACATCACACGTCTAATACACACACACACACACACACACACACACACACACACACAGCAGTAAGTGAGATTTGCTCATAATCCTGAAATAGTAACATCACATGTCTAACCACACACACACACACACATACATGCACACACAGTTCTTAGCAGTGTGACTAAACTGACACTCTCATAACACTGAAAAAACATCACATCTCTAACCCAGCTCTTTTTCTCTTCATCTGATGTTTAGTTTCAGGTGTGACAGAGAGTGAGACAGGCAGAGATGAGACCCTCTACTGCCACCTGCACTTCAATAAAGGCATTGAAAGTGTAGTTTCTCGGAGAAACATTCGTCTGAAGTGGTTGGATGATGGAAGGACTGAACTCCAGACCACTGACTGCCAGAGATTCAGCAGATCATCTCCCTGTTCCATCCCACTGAGAGTGGAGCTCAGAGATCCAAACCCCACTCACACTCAGAGGACATGGAGATGCCAGCTGACTGCAGAGGGGCAGGTGCAGACTTCTGTCTCCCACACCGTCAGAGTGGCAGGTCAGTGATCATGGGCTTCTCCTATGACAGACACATGCTGTGTGTGCTATGCAGAACCTTTAACTACAGTAGCATCTACCAGACTTCACTCTTTTTACTCTTCCAGTGAAACCAACTAGAGCTCCAGTGGTTACAAGAAGACCTGAACCAACATAGCCTGAACTAGCTACACCAGCACCACCACCACCAGAAACGCCAATTCCATCACCACAACCACAACCAGCTTCTCCACCACACCTTCCATCACCACTGCCCAAAAGCACTCCAAGTGGAACTCTGGGTAAGTTATACAGTCTTCACACCAGCACCAGCAGAGCCAGCACCACCATGACCTCCACTATGACACACAATGCACATACTGAAACTTGTACAGACAACATTTAGTCTGAGCAGCAACGTAAAGCTAATCCAAAATTTTGGATGAGTACATAACTCAATATCTCTGTTGGACGAACTTACCATGCACTATCAGGATGAAGGGGTAACCATTTGCAGAAGACAAAATAGCTAACTGAATAGTACCATTGTGAAAGTGAGATTGCAAAACCCAGCCGAAAGTGAGCTTATGATCTTACAAAATTCTCTACAAAGTCTCTTTCCTGGCCAGTCACCTGGCCTGCTCGTACAACAAAGCTATGATAGGAATTACACTCTATGTGATTGGAATTACTCAATCAATATGTAGATAGATACAGTAATTAGAAAGCGTGTGTGTGTGTGTGTGTGTGTGTGTGTGTGTGTGTGTGTGTGTGTGTGTGTGTGTGTGTGTGTGTGTTCCAGAGGTTCCAATCAGACTCAGCATCTTAGTGCTGATTGTTCCTGGACTCATTGGAGCTGTTCACTTAGTGAGGAGGAGGAAGGAGACTTGTAGAGGTGAGTGATACACACACACACACACACACACACACACACACACACACACACACACACACACACACACAGAGGAAAAATCTGTATCTGAGTTCTTCTATTTGACTCTTTATTTGTGTCTGTCCACAGAGGATCCCCCAGCCATGGAACTACAGGTGCTGAATTAACACCAGGACCTTACGATGAATGACTTTGATACTCATGTAATATATTCACTGTACAGTTGCATTTGGGTTTTTGTTGGATATGCATTTTTAGTTTTATATGGAAACAGCTTGCATCATTTTCATGTTTCATGCTTCATATTTCACCTGTACAAACATTTCCAAAATCCCTCCAAAATGAGGGACCAATCAGGGGCAGAGGGAAATGGGAGTAGCAATGCCTTATATGTGAACAACAGAAAGGTTGTGAGTTGGGGTGATTTTTTGGGTTCCTACAGGGGGCACTGTTTTGGTCATTTGGGCACACACAATACTGTATTATAGTCTGCCTATAGTGTTTGTGTATGGCAGACAAGCATATGGGCAAATCAGGGGCTTAGAGACCTCACAGGAGTATTCAAGGTTTTTGTATTTCAGAAATGTTTAATGAGCTACAACTTATATACTTTTGGACTGATGTTGCATCATTGTTTTGGCTATGCATCATTAAACAATATTTTTTCAGTATCTTTTTGTTTAGGATTGTGTTTTTTATTCATTGAACTCATGATGATTGGGAAGACTATTCTACGGCCTAAGCATTTTCTATTGGAACTGTGTTCATTATAATGTTCTCATTGACCATTTGAAAAGGAATATGTCTACTCCTCATTTGCCACAGACCCTTTTAATGTGATGCTCTATGTAATTGTAAGTGTGTTTCTGAGGAGTGGCACAGAGGGTGCTCTGTGATGTGCATCTGTCCACTACTGTCACAAATTATGTGTGATAGACAATGTGTAGGCCGGCCTACAAAACACAAATGTGATCACAAAATCTTCATAATATTGCTAAAGGCAATAAGTGATCTTAAAACAAGAAATGAAAAGCTGGCGTGAGGAAAGCAGTGTTGCGTGTGAGTGTGAGAGACCTGTCATTTGCGTTTGTCTGAAGCTCCATGCAACTTGAGAGCCCTGGTCTCCACACATTACAGTGCTGGGGTTGGAATCATTCCTCAATGGAGAGACTCCACACTGTCTTCATGAAGGGAAAAAGAGTGAGTCTGGAGAAAGTGTCTGATCTATTCTATTATAAGGACAGACCAAAGGCCTCATCACAGAGGTGTATTTTACATGCTTTATGAAATAGACCACTAGGGGCATATAAAAATGCGGGTGGCAAATTAATGACTGCACCTCTAAACTTTAAATTTGTGGGCGCCATGGCGTCAGACCATTACTCCGGGGACCCGGGTTCAATTCTGACCCAAGGTCATTTCCCGATCCCACACCATCTCTCTCTCCCACATGTTTCCTGTCCAACTCTACTATACTGTCCTGTCTGATTGAGGGCAAAAAGCCCCAAAAATATCTTTAAAAAAAACTTTAAATTGTGCCGCCCCTATCTCGTCCTCAAAAAGCTTGCTATATGTCTTCAAAACATTTAGATAGCTTTGCAGAGGTAGTTGTCTATTCTGGGACCGTGTAAGAACATAGTGACCCTGCCCACCACTACAGGATGACAATGTGTGGTTTAACTGCAGTTGTCAACAGAAACACTGACCACACAAACACACGCACAGTCATGAGATGGCAAGTCCAGTCTAACTAGACACTCATGTTCTGTTCAGCTTCTCAATACTGCATGTGCAATATTGTTGCAATAAATATTTTTAATTTTAATACATTTAAGGGTGGATGCATCCAGACAGAACAGTACAACCAGTTTAATTCTGAAAATATAAAATGAAAATCTAAAAACCTTTAAATGGCAAAACACAATGGCTGTTGTGTTAGTGTATAGTCTATTAGTTTAGTGATATAGAGCAGTGTACTAGTTGATTAATGATCAATATATAGTTTGATCGAGCAGTGAGACACTAATGAGAACAGTAGCAACATAAATAGACAGTGGCTGGGTGGGTGAGCATCCTGTAGTAGTGCTTCTCAGTGATCTCTCTCTCTCTCTCTCTCTCTCTCTCTCTCTCTCTCTCTCTCTCTCTCTGTCGTGTGTGTGTGTGTGTGTGTGTGTGTGTGTGTGTGTGTGTGTGTGTGTGTGTGTGTGTGTGTGGTCAGATTAGTTCACACCCTCTTGTGTAAGTCTCAGAGCAGAAATACTGCAGCTCAGAGATCAGAGGAAATGGCAAAGCTGCACAACCCAACAGTGGGACTACTGCTGACTGGACTGCTACTACTGCAAGGTGAGGACAGTGTTTGATCTTTGATCTTAAGCTTTTGTTTTAAAACATACAGCTCACCAAGTGGTTAGTGGTGTCTGTTGATGTTCCAAAACAATTATCATAACGAAATACAGTTCCTATCCAGCAGTATATGTCTTTTTGTCATGCTAGTTGGTATTACTACACCAAAAAAAATAGTTCCAGAATGTTCAAAATACCATAAACGTTACAGAAGCTGTATTTCGCTTGATAATTGTTTTGGATCATCAAAGAACACCACTTGGTGAGCAGCATGTTTTCAAATAGAGGTTTAAGATTGTTTTAAGGACATAATCAGACATGCACAAGGCAGGCCATTCTGAAGCAGAAAAGGGGGTTTCTAAATGAGCCAAATATCAGAGACAGGAACCATCATCAAATTGTTGGTGTTGATGATTCTATTTCATACTAGATAATCCAGAAAAGGGGCTAAACATGCTAAAAAGTGAACTTCCCCTTTAAGCATAAGTTCATATTTATTTTACAAAAATGTGTAGGCCTAAGGTATTTAGTTCCATGTTAGGTTCCAGCTTGGTGTATGAACACCCCATAGACTAGGCATTTTATGACTGACATTGTATAGTAGGCAGTCATAGTATTTTTTGGAAAGAGCCCTGTATTTTTAACCAAATTGTTGGAGAAATTTGTATTTCTATGTTTGGTATGTTTACAATAGTGGGTAGCTCACTCATTACAGAAGGGATTTTAGTCATTTATTTTTTCTGGTGAATGAAATATGTCTTACAGCAATATAGGCTGAACTGTGCTGGATCTCTCCTTTAACTAAACTCATTAAACAGCTAAACAGCTGTTCTACTCCTTAAAGGGCTTGAAAATGACAGAAGTTGCCCTTTAATGCTGCCTTCTCAGGTGCCCAAGGGCAGGAACCTGTTGCTGTGTTCTCCAGTGCAGGAGGGGCTGCCACTCTACCATGTCATGTGCATCCAGGTTACAGACAATGTTCATTCACTCTGTGGCTCTACAACAGGTATAGAGAGACTACTGACACATTAGTCAGAGATGGGCAGATTGTCTCAGAGTCTCCATCCAGAGCTGAGAGACTGAGTCTGCTCCCTAACTGTTCTCTCCACATTACTGATGTCACCACTGAGGATGCTGGATACTACACCTGTAGACATTACAACTCAAATGGATCTCAATATGGAGCTGATGCTGAAGTCCTTCTCTCTGTTCTCAGCAGTAAGTGTGTTTACAGATACTCTCAATAATGAATTAATAGTAACATCACACGTCTAATACACACACACACACACACACACACACACACACACACACACACACACACACACACACACACACATATATATATATATATAGAGAGAGAGTTATTAGTGAGATTTGCTCATAATCCTGAAATAGTAACATCACATGTCTAACCACACACACACACACACACACACACACACACACACACACACACACACACATACATGCACACACAGTTCTTAGCAATGTGACTAAACTGACACTCATAACACTGAAAAAGCATCACATCTCTAATCCAGCTCTTTTTCTCTTCATTTGATGTTTAGCTTCAGGTGTGACTGAGAGTGAGACAGGCAGAGATGAGACCCTCTACTGCCACCTGCACTTCATTAGAGACTTGAGGAGTGAAGTTTATAACAGAGACATTCGTCTGAAGTGGGTGGATGATGGAGGGACTGAGCTGCAGACCACTGACTGCCAGAGATTCAGCAGATCATCTCCCTGTTCCATCCCACTGAGAGTGGAGCTCAGAGATCCAAACCCCACTCACACTCAGAGGACATGGAGATGCCAGCTGACTGCAGAGGGGCAGGTGCAGACTTCTGTCTCCCACACCGTCAGAGTGGCAGGTCAGTGATCATGGGCTTCACCTATGACCAACACATGCTGTGTGTGCTATGGGATTGATCAGAACCTAGGGCACTAGGAAATTTAATATTTGAACCCTAGTGTTAGGAGTTACGATAAGTTTTGTTTTTTCATTTTTTTTTTTGTCCATTAATTTTCATGGAGGAAATCAAGGTCAGCAAAGTTACCATACAGTATATGGTTTAGATACATTATACAAAATTATACAATACAAAATTAGCCATCAAGTAGCCACTCTCTAATCACTGTCTAATTGATTTAAATGGAATTATTAGTCAAAATTTCAGGACCCCACCTGTGCCATAGCCTGAGCTGCAGTGATAAGCTGAAACAATTCCATTTGTTTCTACCACATCATAGGGAGGCATGGGGGGGGACATTTTTGGATGTGTGGGGACATTCCCATAAAAGGGTTGACTACAGTAACATACTGGACTTCACTCTTTTTACTTTTCCAGTGAAACCAACTAGAGCTCCAGTGGTGACAAGACGACCTGAACCATCACAACCAGCACCAGCTACACCAGCACCACCAACTCCATCACCAAAACCAGAAACACCAACATCACGCCAAGCTACTCCACCACAATCTCCATCAACACCACCCAAAAACACTCCAACTCCAGGCTCTGCATTTGACCCAGGTAAGTTACATACTCAACCATTATGTAGTGGTTGTCAGCCCTTAGCCTTCTAATATCTATCACATATTACTCCTTCTCCCCCATCTTCTCTCTATCCCCCCTGCCATGTGTGGTTTAGTCCCATCTCTCTCACACCCCTCTTTCTCCCCCCATCTCCTCCCAGTCCTCCCTGTTGCTGTTAGCTGTGGTCTATTCGCTCTAGTGGCAGTTTGTGGAGCAGCACTTCTGGTGCACAAGAAGAGGACAGGAGCATGTGAGTGGCTATAAGATACATTACAAACACTATGCTATGCATGCATGTATTTAAAGTGCTAAATTAAATTGTTACACTTTTTCATGTCATTTTGTTTACCTGGATGCACAATACTGTATTCATTGAAGGAAACATGTCATGAACACAGTTGTGCCCTCCTAGAAATAGACACTATTGTTGTCGAGTGGTTGAGAAGTTGATTACCTTCTATTAACATCAGAGAACAATGCACAGCTATTCATCTACTCTGTAAGCCATGAATCATGAGAGGCTGTGAGTTATGCTGGTTTCATAATGGCCATGGGGAGTTATTAGGCATGATGCAAGGACTGACATGGTATAGTAGACACAACCATTGCTATTTCCTCCACCCATGGTTGCCAAATGGCACACAAACTCAGTGACAAAGCATATACAACATGCCTCCTGTGGTAGGTCTGCATGTGGTAGACCTGTGGTAGGTCTACATCTGGCAATGTACTGCATGAGATGTATTGAATGAGATTTACGTAATCAAGAACTAGAACTAGCTGTTTTATAAACTTATTTTGTTTGCCTGTTTGTCATATCTTTATGTACATGTACCCTTATGACAGGTGGATCAAGAGATGGAGGACAAGCCCAGATAAGCACAGTGAGTCAAATAAACGTCTTCCTTCTGTTCACATTTAGCCCAACCCAGACACCATTAACACTAAACTATAGCAGCAGCTAATTAGCTAACAACTAATTACTGTGGATTAGGCTACTGTACTACACTAGCTGCTTGTGTGATTTATTTATTTATCTCATGTAGGAAGAAAGTGTAAAACTGCCTAATTAATTCTTGCTGTGTGTTTCTGTACAGAATAAACCATCAAATGTAACATATGCTGAGATTGCTCATCGCCCTCAAGCCCGATCTTCCCCTCCTAACGTGAGTGTGCTGTTACGTAGACTGACTGAGTTGCTGTGATACATTGCCATATTGACAAACATGTAACAACCATGTAATAAACACCCACAGGCTTCAGACAGCGTGACGTACTCCACCATCAACACCTCCAATAAGGCCTAATTCTTTTTTTTTCTCATCATGGGGCTTTTTGGTCATTATGGTTGTTTTCACACGGCTGATATTTCTAGATCTTTTTAGCGTGTTTTCATCTGCAAACCCACCACAACACTGCTGAGATCATGTCCAGGCTACTTCTGCTTCACTTCTGTGGTAGTGTTAATCTATAAACTCACCACAAGCATCTTTGAGATGACGTGCTTTGCTCCTGCTGTAGCTTTAGAAAGCCCCATGTCACACTTGGTCTGATAAAATCTTAATGCAACGCTGTCCACTGATGTTGTAACCCTCCATCATGACACATCACACGCACACACACACACACACACACACACACACACACACACACACACACACACACACACACACACACACACAGCCTACATACAGGTCTTACACGGTATACAGGGTATTTTTACAGTATGCAAAATTATGTGGGTGCTGAATGTGTCATTGGTCAATTTTAAATAATTGTGTTGCTGTTTGTAATTCAGTATTAAATGTGTGACATTTCACAATCATATGCAAGTGTCTTTTCTGTTGTGTTGTGTAATTATTGAGTAGATGGGTATTGGGTTGATATTGGGTAGGGTGGATTCGGGTAATGTGGGACATTTAAGCTTCAGCATCTCTCATATTCTAACAAACTGTAGTAACAAGACTTTTACCATGACTTTACCACACTTGTTTTGTAAATAAAATTGTATGATTTGATGGGAGAGATGTAACAGAAAAGGGTAGGTCAAAGGTCAATCAAAAGTTCCCACCAGAAACAGCATTTTGAGCTCTGTGCCCTAACATTTTCAGCTGATTAATGTTGAGAGTGTAAATGTATCATTAATTAGCCTGGCGAATGCCAAACTAAAATCACAAGTGATATTTAGTCTGGGGACCTACCTATTGCATTTCTCGTAGCGGAAGCATCGTTTACAATTGTCCATAGCCGTTAATTGGGCGCTACGAATGTCTATCATAGCGTCTGTACATACCTCGAAGCCAATACCAGAGCCACCACATGACGTAAAATGCAATCGAGGGCCGTACAAATCCTTTTTTGTTCTGCGATTGGATACCGAAAGCAGGCGAGAAAACGGCCATGGTCACCATGCTCCTCTGCAGAGTGAAATGAAATAAGTGCGCAAAGGAGCATGGGAATTCCCAGGCTAATCATTAATAATTAAACAATGCCCCTGATTGTTATTAATTTTAGTTATATGTTTTGGAAACAACATATGTACTGAAGTTTCGAAAAAACCTCTTAGGTTATTTTTATGAAACGTTTTCCTACTGTCCCACTTTATCAAGTTTTATTGATAATGTGGGACAGTCATTTAAATTTGATAAACAAAAATAAATATGCATTTCAAGACTCTAAAGTTGCAGAGGTATAAATTGGGAAGATGCAGTGTAAAAAAAAAGGCAGTTTTCATGCACTTTCACTCTTTGTGTCTGGTTAATGAAAAGGCTAGCTATTTTGGTATCTTGGTTGGCTAAATTTAGCATCTAAATTCTTGATATGAAGAGTTCAGATGCAAAACCCCCTAAACACCATTTTTGTGAAAACTGAGTTAATGATATTGTGTGAATCCTGTATAAATCTAGAATATGTAAATGAAATGTTTTTGTGAAAAAAATAAAATAAAACCTACTCCCCGCCATGTCTAAAATATCTGTTTACAATCAAAACACTGTAAACGCCTGATAAAAAATGGCCTTTTTCTCAAAAAGTGGTCAGGTGGAGTTAGGGGGTTTTGCATCTGAACTCTTCATATCTCATTATACATTGTATCATCCCATTTCGCTACTTTTTTTTACACTAATAACCAATCCTTAAATAAATAAATAATCCTTGAATGCTTGATGGGAACTGGCATAAATGTTTTCTATCCATTTATTATACTGTCCCAGATTACCAAACAATCTGTCCCAAATTATAAAATTCTTGCTGTTTTTTGTTGATTGGTGCACAAACCACTAAAAGGTATATAATTCCTTCTCTGAGTATGATATATTTTTTCCTTCTGATGAGTTGTCTTAATTTAGACATTAGTTTAATTTATTATCAAAACAAGGCGCAGAAGTCAAAATTGAAGATTACCCGAATCCACCCTATGGCTGAGCCTAGACTAAAGCCAATAATATGAGCCAATTCGAGTGGGGGGATGATTAGGGGGCCAGATTTAATGAGCCAGGTTGGGACTTTAGCCAGGACACCGGGGAACCCCCTTCTCTTTGCGACAAGTGTCAATTTTCCAAGTAAGCGATGAACCACCAGAGGCCGGTGGTTATGATGCTTTTACCACAGGTGGTGTTAGGCTCGATACATAGCAAAGTGCCAGTAGACAATGTGGTAAAACCAGGATAAGCACCAGACTCGAGTGGTTCATTGCGTTTCTAAAACTGTTACCACGTTAACCAGGCATGGTTTCATTAAAGGAAAACTTAATAACTAGAAATGTAATGAATTATTCATAGATAGGCTACCAATTCCTCGCCAGAAATGTATTTCCTCTTACTGATGAATAGTTACCAAGTAATGCACAAGTGCATCTAGCGTATACTTTCCTATGGTGCAGCAGTATTGAACAACATGTGTAACAACTGTGGTAAATCACGAATTTACAACGGCATCAAATTTGATTCAACCAATCACAATCAAGAACCAAAACTATCAGTAATAGAAGTCAAAATTGACAGCTGTTTGCTAAAGGTCCCTTTCCTCCTCCACTGGGGCAAGGGGACTCCAGCTCTGCCAACAACACAACCAGCCCTCCTCACCAGTGTGTCCAGCTACCCAGCAGTCTATGTTTCACTCTAATAGGCCAACTGCATCCCAAACACAGGAGTGAACTTTACTCTCCTAATCCCTCCCATACTTGAACTTCTCATACAATCTGATAGCTGCATCACATTTCATGTTGAGTTTGATTGGCTGTTTGTGTTCTGGGATGGATTTTGTCCCACATTGACACCAGAGCATTTAATTCACTGTGATCTGGGGGTGAATAAGATTTCATGTTTCAAATAGACAAAAACTGTTGCAGAAAAGCACCTCACCCTACTTTTCATAACTACATATTAGTACAGTGTGTTCATCTAGTCATAAATATTAGTGTTTTAGTTTAATAAGTGTATTACTTTTGCAATCAATACTGTCAGTGTAAGTATATTAATTAATAGCGTAAAAACCATATTGCTGTATAGTGTACTATTTTATATTAGTCGGCTAGAGTGTGCATTAGTTAAGTGATAAATACTGTTTGATCCAGCAGGAACTACTGAGAACAGCAGTGCTACATAAATAGACAGTGGTTGGGTGGGTGAGCTTCCTGTAGTAGTGCTATGATCTCTCTCTCTCTCTCTCTCTCTCTCTCTCTCTCTCTCTCTCTCTCTCTGTGTGTGTGTGTGTGTGTGTGTGTGTGTGTGTGTGTGTGTGTGTGTGTGATGGTCAGATTAGTTGACACCCCCTTGTGTGAGTGTCAGAGCAGAGACACAGCAGCTCAGAGATCAGAGGAAATGGCAAAGCTGCACAACCCAACAGTGGGACTACTGCTGACTGGGCTGCTGCTACTGCAAGGTGAGACCAGGGGCCTCATTTACAACATGTTTGACAGCTGTGTGTGTGTGTGTGTGTGTGTGTGTGTGTGTGTGTGTGTGTGTGTGTGAGTGGTGTGTGTGTGTGTGTGTGTGTGTGTGTGGTGGTTGTGAGGTGTGGCTGTGGTGACAGAACCCTGCAGTGTCGAGGATGGATGCTGCCATTAGCGTGTTATGGTGTGTGCGTGTGTGTGTACATGAATCTCTGCAGTGTGTGTGTGTGTGTATGTGTATGTGTATGTACGTGCGCACATGTGTGCGTGTGCGTGTGTGCGTATGTGTGTGTGTGTGTGTGTGTGTGTGTGTGTGTGTGTGTGTGTGTGTGTGTGTATGTGTGTGAGTGTGTGTGTGTGTGTGTGTGCTGTAAGTTCATCTTCATTTTAAAAAACTTGGTTGTAGAAAGGTGTTTGGCTCCATGATGTCAGGTTCCAGTTTGTTGTAGCCATGTATTTTTTTTTTTTTTTTTACCAAATAATTGGAGCATTTTATACTATGTTTTGTAATGTTTACAATAGCGGGTAGCTCACTCATTTCAGAAGGGATTTTATTCATTTCGTTTTTCTAGTAAATGAAATACTGTATGTCTTACAGCAATATAGACTGAAATGTGCTCAATATTTCCTGTAACTAAACTCATTAAACAGCAACATCTATTTGTGTTCTACTCTTTCTCAGGTGTCCAAGGGCAGGATGTTGCTGTTGTGTTCTCCAGTGCAGGAGGGTCTGCTACTCTACCATGTCATGTGTATCCAGGTTACAGCCAATGCTCATTTACTGAGTGGCTCTACAGCAGGGATGGTGAGACTGCTGTTGCAAAAGTCATATCTGGGCAGATTGTCTCAGAGTCTCCACCCAGAGCTGAGAGACTGAGACTGATCTCTAACTGTTCTCTCCACATTACTGATGTCAACACTGAGGATGTTGGACTTTACACCTGTAGACATTATGACTCAAATAGTGGATCTCAACATGGAGCTGATGCTGTAGTCCCGCTCTATGTTCTTAGCAGTAAGTGTGATTAAACCGATACTCTCAACACTGAAATAATTGTAACATCACATCTAATACACTTTGTATCTCTTTTTCTCTTCTTCTGATGTTAAGCTTCAGGTGTGACTGAGAGTGAGACAGGCAGAGGTGAGACCCTCTACTGCCACCTGCACTTCTATAGACGCTTGAAAGTGCAAATTCTAACAGAGACATTCATCTGATGTGGATGGATGATGGAGGAACTGAGCTGCAGACCACTGACTGCCAGAGATTCAACAGATCATCTCCCTGTTCCATCCCACTGAGAGTGGAGCTCAGAGATCCAAACCCCACTCACACTCAGAGGACATGGAGATGCCAGCTGACTGCAGAGGGGCAGGTGCAGACTTCTGTCTCCCACACCGTCAGAGTGGCAGGTCAGTGATCATGGGCTTCTCCTATGACAGACACATGCTGTGTGTGCTATGGGATTGATCATAACTTTTTATGCATGATCTTTTTACTTTTTCAGTGAAACCAATTAGATCTCCTGTGGTGACAAGACCACCAGCACCAGCTACACTAACTCCATCGACCACTCCAAATCCAACTCCAGGTAAGTGATATTGTCCTCACACCAGCACTAGCACTGCCATCACCAGCATGATCTCCACTGACACAAACATCACAAACAACAGCAACTACATCAACCTCCAGTAAAAGACCAGCTCTCTCTCTCTCTCTCTCTCTCTCTCTCTCTCTCTCTCTCTCTCTCTCTCTCTCTCTCTCTCTCTCTCTCTCTCTCTCTCTCTCTCATCTCTCTTTCTCTGTGTTCCAGAGGTTCCCATCAGACTCAGCATCTTCTTCATAGTGCTGATTGTTCCTGGACTCATTGGAGCTGTTCACTTAGTGAGGAGGAGGAAGGAGACTTGTAGAGGTGAGAATGATACAGACAACACACACACACACACACACACACACACACACACACACACACACACACACACACACACATAATCTCTTCTAACCTGAGCTGCAATAGTTTCTGACTGTCTCAGATGTTCTTCTATATATGACTCTTTATTTGTTTTCTGTTCACAGAGGATCCCCCAGCCATGGAACTACAGGTGCTGAATTAACACCAGGACCTTACAATGACCACAATGACTTTGATACTCTTGTAATATATGTACTGTAGCATTTTGGGGTTTTGTAGGACGTCTTGTTTTGTTTGTTAGTTTGAGAGAGAGAGAGAGAGAGAGAGAGAGAGAGAGAGAGAGAGAGAGAGAGAGAGAGAGAGAGAGAGAGAGAGACGTAGAGCTCCCTCATATTTAACCTGCAATAACATTTCCATAACTCCCTCCTACAGGGGGCACTGGGCACACACAATACTGTATAGCCTGTCTATAGTGTTTGTGTAGGACAGACAGACAGACATATGGGTAACTCAGGGGCTTAGAGACCGCACAGGAATATTCAAGATTTTTGCATTTGTGTTGAATGAGGTCCACTTCATACTGTATAGCCGTACTGTTGATGTTTCATTGCTATAGTGCCATACATAATTAGACAATATTTTTCTGTATGCTTTTGTTTTGGATTATGTTTTTATTTATAGTTCAATAAAAACATGCCAGATAAAAACAGCTCATGATGTTTGGGAAGACGATTCTCTACCCTCAGCATTTTCTTTTGGAATTGTGTTCATTATAATTTTATTAAGTGAAATGGTCTCATTGAACCATTTGAAGAGAATTATACCTACTTCTCATTTGCCACAGTGAATGTCATGCTGATATCATGACTTATATGTGCTACATAACAGTATAACAGTGCCTGTGAGAGGGAGTGGCAAAGAGAGTGCTCTGTGGTGCGGACATGTGCACTAATATCACATATTATGTGTGATACACATCAAGTGTAGGCCTACAAAACAAAAAAGTGATTACATATTCCTCATAATATTGCTATAGGCAATAAGTGAGATTAAAAAACAAGAAATTATAAGTTGCTGTGAGGAAAGCCATGTGTTATGTGCGTGTGTGTACGGAGAGAGAGAGAGAGAGAGAGAGAGAGAGAGAGACCTGTTAATTACATTTGTCTGAAGCTCCACTTGAGAGCCCTGGTCTCCACACATTACAGTGCTGGGGTTGGAATCATTCCTCAATGGAGAGACTCCACACTGTCTTCATGAAGGGAAAAAGAGTGAGTCTGGAGAAAGTGTCTGATCTATTCTATTATAAGGACAGACCAAAGGCCTCAATAAACAGGTCTATTTTACATGCATTTTCAATGACCCCACTAGGGCATATGAATATGGGGTGTCAGATTAACGACTGTACCTCTAAACTTTAAACTGTGCTGCAGGAACTTCCCTTCGCTTCTTCAAAAGAAAAGCTTGCAGTATAATAACTTGGGGCCATTTGAATCACTTTCCCAATGACTCAAAACATAGCCTTGTGCGGCAGTGACATCTAGCGTTGAGGGGCAACGCAAACACTGAGTAACTTGTAATGTCACGTCATGTTATCAAAACACGGAAGAAGTGTATGGGAAGCTCTCTTCCAGTGTCATCGGCGAAATGACAGAGAGTAATGCGAAAGGCACTTTGTCAGATGGCGATTCTTGTTTATTTTGCAGAATTGCGTCCAACAAGACGGACACAGAGATTGTACATTGCGTAAGTTTGTTGTCAGATCAGTCTTAGGCTAGCCTTGTAGTGTTGTAGTGTAAACTGCTGCAGTTTATTATCGTACAG
>JAODXP020001666.1:0-15000 GCA_027497455.2 Sardinella longiceps | reverse complement strand
CCCGGAGATGGCAGATTTATGCGCGGGGCAGTGAGGAATTTGAAGTGGTTATTTTTAATCCAATTAGGGCTGAGGAAAGGCTCTATGTTGAGTACTGTGGGGCTCCCAGCTGTGAGTGAGAAACCACTGCAACGGCCCATTTACCCGCCAGCCAGCCTGCCTGCTGGATTGGAGGAAATGCGGAGATTATGGATTGAGGAGATGAGGAGAAAAGACAAACGGAAGATTGAGGACATCTCTTTAACCCTCCCCCAGATTCCTCCCATAACTATGAAAAATTAGCCTTCCTCCCTCAGAGGATTTAACGTCTGCTGGAGGACACGTCTTATAGACTTTCTATAAACCCCTTACAGACAATGTTTCCTTTTTATTATAGACTCTTTATAAACTGCTATAGTACAGAGATGTAGATGTAATCCACTAAGACTCTTTATTAGATCAGAGATTTCTTTACAAGATCAGAGATGTACCATTAATAGACTATCTACAAGATCAGAAATGTACTATTAATAGACTATCTATAAGATCAGAAATGTAGTTCAATAGACTCTTTATAAGATCAGAGATGTACCATTAATAGACTATCTATAAGATCAGAAATGTACCATTAATAGACTATCTATAAGATCAGAGATGTACCATTAATAGACTCTTTATAAGAGCAGAGATAGTCCATTAATAGACTCTTTATAAGAGCAGAGATGTACCATTAATAGACTATCTATAAGATCAGAGATGTACCATTAATAGACTCTTTATAAGATCAGAGATGTAGGTCAATAGACTATCTATAAGATCAGAGATGTACCATTAATAGACTCTTATAAGATCAGAGATGTACCATTAATAGACTCTTTATAAGAGCGGAGATAGTCTATTAATGGACTATCTATAAGATCAGAGATGTACGATTAATAGACCCATTAATAGAATCTCTATAAGATCAGAGATGTACCAATCGATAGACTCAATGGTTCTGCATCACTGCACTGCTGACTGCACTGGATGTGGAGTGGATTGAAAGAATTTGGAACAACATAGGCAGAACACAAATGAGAACAAACACTTTACATTGGATCCTACAACATTTAAAAACAAAATTTACATTAGAAATGCCACTGACTCAATGTAAACTGCTTGTTTGCTTTTGTGTTTGCATTCGGTCTATGTTGTTTCCAATTCTTTCTTTCCCTCGCTATCTAGTGAAGTCAACAGGCTCCTGCAACAGGGCATTGCTTCAATAGCGCCAAACCATTGCTTTATAGACAAGAGAGGTATATCATTTATAGACTCTCTATAGATGAGAGATGTAGACCTATTATAGACTCTTTATAGACCATTTATAGACTCTCTATAGATGAGAGATGTAGACCTGTTATAGACTCTTTATAGACTCTCTTATAGACCAGAGATATGGAACATTCATTGACCAATGAACAGGCATAAAGCCAATACACTACTACAGTACTGCTATCTCCTATGGGCATGTGGTGACCCATCCCTATGTGGTGGTGTGCATATGCATCAAACAGATGTTTCCACCATGGAAATCTATTTTAACAACGGCAATGAGAGTGAATCAGACAGCCATCTGACCACAGTGACCACCAATGAACATATCAATGAACTGCAATGGACACACCAAGTGACCATCTTTTCATTGAACTGCAATGAACACACCAACTAACCATCTTTTCATTGAACTGCAATGGACACACCAAGTGACCCCTTGTCAATGAACTCCAGTGGACACACTTAGGAGTCTGTCAGCTCCTCTAAGCTGTGATCCAATCCCTCTGTCCCCGCCACAACAGACAGCTGCCCAGTTAGCCAATTAGAAAAGCACATCAGCCAATCACCTAATCAGTCACTCAGTCAATCAGCCAATCGGCTAATCGCTCAGGCAGTCTATCTATCAGCCACCTATGGCTTCAATCACTTCATCAATCAGAGTGATCGGCTTCAATCAGTTCACCAATCAGAGCGATCCGCTCTCCTTCTGGGCATGGGACAGACATAACCTAACCTTGCTCCTGTACTATAAACTCTGGCAATAAACTCTGTTTTCCTGTGTGTGTGTGTGTGTGTGTGTGTGTGTGTGTGTGTGTGTGTGTAAGGGCATTAATCCCATTAATCCCGTTGGCATCTAATCCATTGGCGGTCTAATCCAAGTGGGTCTGGATTAGGAGAACGGCCGTGCGGTTTCACAGGTCCGTCCGTCTGAGTGTGTGTGTGTGTGTGTGTGTGTGTGTGTGTGTGTGTGTGTGAGTGTGTGTGTGTGTGTGTGTGTGTCCGTCTGATCAAACTCACCCTCAGAGGAATCCCCACGCAGAGATATGGCAGCCAGAGCCAATGGCTTTAAGAACACAACACACACACACACACACACTACATAAAACAGATGTCTGTGGACAACGTGACAGTGTGTGTATTACCTCAGTGTTCAAACAATCTACTCATATAACAGATGGAGAGTGGGCCGTTGGCGACCGTGTGTGCGCGCTCACACACACACACACACACACACACACACACACACACACACACACACACACACACACACACACTATGGAATAAGCTTACACACCTCGGCGAGTGGGTGGTAAATTGGCCCTTCCGCTGATGAGGTGAATGTGACTGAAGAGGACAAAAAATCCTCCTAAATCATCTCCATTTTAGCAATCTTTAGAAAAGGCCCTTACAGCCAATCACAGCTGAGTCTGGTCTGTTCTAATGATACTAAGGCCCAATCTCAATTCTATTTTTCTACCCCTACCCCTACCCCTTACCCCTACCCCTCGTCCCTTCAAACGGAGCTGTAAGGCGTAGGGCTTGAAACTGTACCCCTACGAATTGGGACACCCCTTCACAGTCACGTACCTCATAGGTCCGCGCCATCAGTTGGTAACATAACAAAAAGCGACAGCTTCATCAGCCAGAAATAAACAAACCTGCCTGCTGCCGAGATTTTAGCGTTGTCCTGGGCGATTCGGGTATTTTTACAGATATCTAAATTGAATAGAAGGAATGCCATCAGGCGAAGGCGTCTTCGACATCTGGGATTGCTGGAGCTTCTTACGGTATGTAGATTAATGTAAATAACACATGCAAATGAGCACTTTTTCACGTCCAGTCCGCATAAATCGCGTATTTTTGGTAGCTTCCAAAGCCGCTGTGTGGATATCATAATGTGGTGTGTGTGTGTTTGAAACTGTTTGTAACCGTACATTTGTGATATCGTGTAACATAAAAACAATTTGCTTGTGTCGTTGGATTTGCTGATTTATTGATTGGAGTAGTATCGTAACCTGGCTAACCTAGCTGAAAGCATGCTAACGTGTAGCCTTTTGTTAATCGCCTAGCTCCGTTTGGGATAAACATGCAGCTCATGCGTTTTTGAAGCGGTTTTCTTTGTACCAGGTTCAGATTTGATAACGTAAATAAATGCACTGCATTGTGTGTGCCATCGATGTGTTCGTTTGGGAGAATGAAAGCCTGATCTTTCCATGTTTTTCTTTCCAGCAAATGCCGGGTCATCCTACCAATTATTGTCGACTGGACCACAACATGCCTGTTCTAAGGTTGTGGTTCAATGTTGAGGCGGACTTAAGGCAAGACTTTCGCCTCAGCAGAAGAGCATTAAATGCTGTCCAAAGGCTGCTACAGAGAGATCAGGACCATGGTTGGGGCGGACAACTGGAGGTCCTGATCTATGTATACTGGTTGGCACATGGACTCTCTTACATCGTGGTGGCTCGTGTGTTTAATGTCCCCAAATCCACGGTGCACCGGGTCGTCCACAAAGTGGCGAATTACATATGCCAAAACATTCGGCGTGCCATTGCATTCCCCCAGGCTGGAGAGCTGGATGCAGTTGGCCAAGGATTTGTCGAGCTATCTGGGAGCCCTGCATTCAGAAATGTTGTGGGTGCAATAGACGGTAGCCACATCAGAATAAAGCCACCATCACGCCACCGAATAGACTATCTAAACTACAAAGGTTTTTATTCAATCAACATGCAGGCCATTTGTGATTCCACTGGAAGATTCCTGGACATCTTTGCTGGTTACCCGGGCTCCGTTCATGACACGAGGGTCATGAAAAACAGCACCTGCTACAAGGCGAGGCGGTACCCTCCACCAGGCTACATTCTCCTTGGGGATGGTGGCTACCCATGCCTAGAGACACCCATCAGCCTCATGCCTCCATACAAGGAACCAGTCAACGGACCAATACAGGGCGCTACAACTACTACAATGCCAGGGGTCGTAGTATCATTGAGCGAGCCTTTGGTGTTATGAAGACCAGGTGGCGGTGTACCCCTTTCAAGGCACTGGAAGTGAGGCCAGTGTTTGCTCCTCAGGTGATTGCATCCTGTGCCTTTCTCCACAATGTCTGTCTGGACAATGCGGACCTGCTTGAGCCAGATGAGGATGTGGCAGAGGACAACCTGGAACCCCAACCTCCCCGAGAGCCCCTAGCAGTTAATGAGGCGAGTGGAAACGAAATGCGGAACAGATTGGCAGCCCTGGTGTCACAGTAGTGATGTGCAATTACTATAGGTTTTGGTGCCTTAAAAAAAGACTCTAATGCTGAAACACTGAAGACATGTTTGAAATTATCTGTTAAGATGTTTTGTTTGAGAATGTACCCCCATTTTTTCTTATCCCTTGTATAATAAATCTCTTCATACCAATATCCATTCCTGTCGTTCATATGATGTGATAAATTAAGGACAAAAGGTTTGTGAGCATGATTCTTTTATTAAGTTACTCACATTACAGACTGGTAAGGCAGCTTATTTTAAGAAATAGTGCAAATAACAGATGAAAGTCTCTGCTGTAAAGTGTCAGGTGCAAATATTGACAAAAAAAAACTATGAATATAAATAGATAAAGAAATTAACATGAAAAACACAGTGCAATCAATGAACAATATTAATATAAAGAAAGGAACATAAAGACAACAGACAATATGTACATAAAAGGGCAACAGTGCAATCAAGAACGGGATGGTGGGGTGACCGGAGCAGGAACAGCAAAGGTGCATGGCACATCGGCGGTGCTTGGCTCAGCATTGTTCTGGGGGAACAAGACACACGACATGACATTATAGCATGCACTTTAATCCATTGTAGAAAAAAAGGTTCTTCAGAATAGAATGCGGCTGTGTGTACAATAGGTGCATGGCGCATCAACTCACCTTAAAGTTTGTCGATCATGCGCTCAAACAGAGCTAAGAAGCGCTCAGTTTTCTGCTCCGTCTCCTCGTGGCGCTTCTGCTCCTTCAGGCTCTCCTGGACCAGGAAATCCATTATGGGATTGGACCTCCTGCTTCTTTTTGAGGATGGGGATGGGGATGGTGGAGAACGGGAGCGAGAGCGAGATGGGGTCACTGCAGCACTTGTGGCGAAGGTGCATGGCGCATCGGAGGTACTGGGCTCAGCGTCGGTCTGGGGGAAAAAGACACAACATGACATTATAGCATGCACTTTCATCCATTGACAGGAAAGGTGTTACAGAATTAGGTAGTGGTGGCTGTGTGTACAATACTGTATTTAAAAAAACAACTCTGAAGTTGGTTCAAGGCGCTTATTAGTTGGCTCAAGGCGCTTATTACATAAATAATACATGGCTGTATGTTTACCAAAGCACTTCTGATGACGACGTCCTCCTCTGCACAGGCGTCCACCAAGAGCGGAGGGTCCATGGCTGCTCTTCCTCCCAGCACCTCGTGCATGTCTTCGTAATACTGCCATGTAGTAGCAGTCTCCTGGCCCTCATCATTCCCACTCCCAATGGAGGGAGTCCTCAGCTCCTGCAGGAAGCAACAAAACAACAATGGCAATTATAAATGCATGTCATTGCTAACTGACGATATTTCAAGAGCACACAGTATTCATCTACTTAAAGGGCATTACTTCTAGTTTACCTTGTACTTCTTTTTCAAATTCTCCCATTTTTTGGAGACCTGCTGGGAGGACACCTTCCCCTGCAACCCCAGCTCCTTGATCAGCCTCCTGTGTTGTAAATACGAGGGATAACGTACAGTATGAGCAGGACAATTTTAACGCCTTATAAATGCACTAAAACAAACCATTGTGAGCGACATATGACCTAAACCAAATACTCACTCCCACTGTTGTTTGGCCGAGGCTTTCGACTTGAGGAACCGGTCTTCGTTTTCAGCGCGAAAACTGATCAGGCTCTTTGTTTGTGCCTGAGTCCCTGTGAATCAGTCACGTAACGTTATATGGATATTTGTGATAATAGGTAGCGAAATGACACACACGTCACTCAAAAGTAACTTATCTAGGGTTAATCAACTACATTACTTGTAAATACAATTTCAAAAAAGACAACTCGGCACTTTCACGTGCATTGACTGATTAACGTTACTCGGTAAACAACGGCAAATAACGATTTTCTCCATACGGCGTTTATAGCAGAAAACAACTACACATTGCCACCATGGTAACCTCACACAATACATCAGCTATCACAACCTAAAACGGTTAAAACAGTTAAATTATGGCAAAAAACAGCTACTTACATTTGTGTGCTTCTCTCTTGTTGGGCGCCGCCATTGTTGAAATGTTTCCTCGTTGCCAGGTAATCGCGTTGTGTTCTGGGAAAAATCTCGTACCCCTCCAAACGGAGTCTGCCTAGCCGTACCACTACGTTTCGAGGGGTACAAAGCCCTCCCCCTTACCTCTACCCCTCTGTCTTAACGAGTATTGGGATAGCCCCTACCCCTACACGTGAACGCGCAAAATGGAGGGGTAGGGGTAAGGGGTAGGGCCAAGGGGTGAATTGAGATTGGGCCTAAATTCTGATTGGCTGTGGCCTGTTCTAATGATTCTAAATTCTGATTGGCTGTGGCCTGTTCTAATGATTCTAAATTCTGATTGGCTGTGGCCTGTTCTAATGATTGTAAATTGAGAGATCTCATCTCCTCTCCCTCAGTCACTCAGTCAGTCAGTCAGTGGGAGTAAGAGAGAACTCTGCAATGGAACCCCATAAAGCTCTCTGATTGGCCCACTGATGTATAATGGATGACTCGTCTGTGATCAAGCCCACAGCGCTGCGCTGCGCTGTCTGCCACTCTACTAATATGATCAAAGCACTTTGTCTTCATCTTCATCTTCTTCATCTTTTTCTCCTTCTTCTGTCTTAGCCATCAGAGAGAGATTTGGATTCTTTTCTCATTCCGCAGCTTGTCATTACAGTGCTGAGATTCTTAAGTTCTCTTTTTGTTCTTCACGTCACAACGGCACCTGTGAGGTGCTTCATGTTCTGCTCACGTTCTTGAGCTTGTAAATATGTCAAGACTCCATGTTCTACTCATGTAGTTAAAGATGTCCTCTGTGTCGGGATGTTTGATAAAGTCTTGCCCAAATCTGTTCAGCATGAAGGTGCCGGGTCTGTAGGTGCCGGCCGGGTCTACATCTGACTTGTGACTTCCTGTAAGGCCAAGAGGAACACAGAGATACCCTGGATTCAATGCCTGTGTGTGTGTGTGTGTGTGTGTGTGTGTGTGTGTGTGTGTGTGTGTGTGTGTGTGTTGGTCTTAACAGCATGGAGACACCTGTGTGTGTGTGTGTGTGTGTGTGTGTGTGTGTGTGTGTGTGTGTGTGTGTGTGTGTTTGTGTGTGTGTGTATGTGTGCTCCATTCCTGTCTGTCTGCCAGCTAATGGATTTACTGTAAAAGTTGGCAACTTTCTCTATCTGTGAGCACTAGATATACCCTTTACAGGAGTGTCAGACCAAACACTGCAGTCAATGCCTGTGTGTGTGTGTATGTGTGTGTGTGTGTGTGTGTGTGTGTCTGTGTGTGTGTGTGTGCGCGTGCCATGCCTGTCTCTAACTGAGAGCACTAGATTTGCCCTTCCACAAGTGTCAGACCAAATGCTACACCCTTGTGTGTGTGTGTGTGTGTGTGTGTGTGTGTGTGTGTGTGTGTGTGTGTGTGTGTGTGTGTGTGTGTGTGTGTGTGTGCATGTGCGTGTGTGTGTGTGTGTGTGTGTGTGTGTGTGTGTGTGTGTGTGTGTGTGTGTGTGTGTGTGTGTGTGCGTGCGTGCGTGTGTGTGTGTGTGTGTGTGTGTGTGTGCTGCACCCTTGTGAGTCTGGCAAATAGTCAGAAGTGACAGGAAGTAAAAGTGTCACCAGAGCTGTGACCCACAAGCTGAAATCTGAAAGACCTCACAGTCAGACACACACACACACACACACACACACACACACACACACACACACACACACCACACACACACACACACACACACACACACACACACACACACACACACACACACTCCACAAAGCCCACACACTCAGAGCACACAACTCTCTCTCCACACACACACACACACACACACACTCACAAAGCCCACACACTCAGAGCACACAACTCCACACACACACACACACACACACACACACACACACACACACACACACACACACACACTCCACAAAGCCCACACACTCAGAGCACACAACTCCACACAGACATACACACACACACATAACTACACACACACACACACACACACACACACACACACACACACACACACACTGCACAAAGGCCACACAGCTAGAGCCCAGCAGTCTGAAACTGTAAAAGCCACACATACACACTCACAGTCAGAGCCGATGCTCAATCCATGGCTTTAGGAGGCTTTGTAGGGAGGTTTCTCTGTGAAATAACCTTCAGACTTTTGAAAGACGCTATCAGATCAAATATATTTTTATTTATTACTACAGTATATATCAGAATGAGAATATCGGAATATTGGAATATCATTTGCATTTCAAGCCTAACAGCACACACTGCGCACACTGCACTCCCCTTCTGATCTGAAGCCAGTTTGAGAGATATGAGAGGAACATGCATGGACAGACAGGCAGACAGGCAGACAGACATGCAGGCAGACAGACAGATGGAGGTTTTTGTCATTAGAATAGATCCTGGGTCTCCAACCTTTTTTCCTCTGAGAGCTACTTTTAAAAAAATAAACTATGCTACTCTACAATTTTACATCAGTATTACTCAGTCAGTATCCTCTACCATCTACCAGTCAGTATCTACCATCTACCAGTCAGTATCCTCTACCATCTTACACACATCCAGTACAGTACAAACACTCACCCAAATTTGGTGTAACCTTAGCCTAGAACTCTAGACGAACTCTAGTGATAGCAAATTGAATTTGCTCAGTGAGTACGTCTAGGGACGAGCCATAGGTCAGACCTCGATTATGTCTGAGCTGTTTACACTCTAGGTTGTACTCAGACATCGGGGTGTTTAACCAATCACAACTTTATATCTAGACAGAGAGTTATAGGGTGGGCTTAGCATTGTTTGAATCGCTTGTTAGTTGCTAGTTGCGCTGATTAGTTTTAGCCATTTTACCCAATGATCTATCACTCGTCTCCAGACTATACATTCATGTGATAGTCTGGCGTGTCAGTATCCTCTACCATCCTCTCCCATCTTACACACATCCAGTGCAGTGCAAACACTCACCAAAGTGTGTAAATTTGTGGCCTTATTTTCCATAGTTAGAGCCAAATGTGGTGTAACCTAATGTACTCTAACAACACCAATCTCTCATCACAGAGCAATAAAACACTAAGAAACTAGGATTTTGCACCACACAGGGCAGGATGTTTACAGTTGATTTTTCTGTAAAAGTATTTTACTTTTGTTTTATAACATTTCCTTTAACCCTTTGGTGAGCTACACTGAAGCAGGTGGTGAGCGACTGGTAGCCTCCGAGCTACAGTACCTGTTGGAAACTCCTGGAATAGATGGATCATTGGTAGGCCAGCCTACGTGATGCTTCTCTGTCATTTACAGCCACAAGTCACAAGCTGAAATCTCAGGTCATAAGCTGTCTGCCTCCGCTGTGAAAAACTCCGGTCTCGGGGGACAACACTGGGGCTGTAAATGTCAACCAAACACATGGGCACCAAAATATAACAAATCAGGTTCCAGCCAAAGATGGTTGGGGGAAGGATGGGAGTAAGTGCTCTATAGTAGTGAGCGACAAAAAGTCGCAAATCATGCAAGGTTGAAATTGATAACTGAAACTGATAACAGATTGGCACATCTGCCCAACAGCAGCAGCAGGCCAGGCCAGGCCAGTGTGTGTGTGTGTGTGTGTGTGTGTGTGTGTGTGTGTGTGTGTGTGTGTGTGTGTGTGTGTGTGAGGAATAGCAGTAGCAATAGCGGCAGTAGTAACGGACAGGCCTGTGTGAGACTGTCTGAGTGTGTGTGTGTGTGTGTGTGTGTGAGAGGAGTAGCAGTAGCAATAGCAGCAGTAGTAACGGACAGGCCTGTGTGAGACTGTCTGAGGTGTGTGTGTGTGTGTGTGTGTGTGTGTGTGTGTGTGTGTGTGTGTGTGTGTGTGTGTGTGTGTGTGAGAAATAGCAGTAGCAATAGCAGCAGTAGTAACAGACAGGCCTGTGTGAGACTGTCTGAGTGTGTGTGTGTGTGTGTGTGTGTGTGTGTGTGTGTGTGTGTGTGTGTGTGTGTGTGTGTGTGTGTGTGTGTGTGTGTGTGAGAAATAGCAGTAGCAATAGTAGCAGTAGTAACGGACAGGCCTGTGTGAGACTGTCTGAATGTCTCTGTAAAACTCTGAGTGAGTCTCAGTCCCTCCTTTTCTTCTCCCTGTAAAAACACTTCCTGTTTGGCATCTGGTGGCAGCTAGTCCCTGAGCCACATCAGTGGGAAGGACCCAAAACTGGCAAAACTACTCCTGCCACCTCTTTATTTCTTTCTCTCTCTCTCTCTCTCCCTTTCTCTCTCTCCTTCTCTCTCTCTCCTTTTCTTTCTTCCTCTTCTCTCTCTCTCTCTCTCTCTCTCTCTCTCTCTCTCTCTCTCTCTGTGTTAATTGATTTCCTCTTAACAGTCATTCTGCTCCCACGCTTGGCTCCACGGGGAACAAAGAAGGCCAGATTAGTGTGATGTGTGTGTGTTTATTTATGTGTGTGTGTGTGTCTGTGCATGTGTGTGTCTATATGGGTGTGTGTGAGTCTGTCTGTGTGTGAGAGTTTGTGTGAATCTATGTGTGAGTGTGTATCTATGGGTATGTATGTGTGTTTGAGTTTGTGTGTGAGTGTGTACATGTGTGTGTGTGTGTGTGTGTGTGTATGTTTGCACATCTGTGAGTGTGATTGTCTGTGTGGGTGTGTGCGAGGGTGTGTGTGTGTGTGTGTTTGTGTGTGTGTGTGAGTCTGTCTGCGTTTGAGTTTGTGTGAGTCTCTGTGTGAGTGTATCTATGGGTATATATGTATGTGAATCTACATACCGTATGTGTGAGTGTGCGTGTGTTTGTGTGTGAGTGTGTACGTGTGTGTGTGTGTGTGTGTGTGTGTGTGTGTGTGTGTGTGTGTGTGTGTGTGTGTGTGTGTGTGTGTGTGTGCATGTCTGTGAGTGTGTGTGTCTGTGTGGGTGTTTGTGAGTGTGCGTTTGTTTGAGTGTAAGTCTGTGTGTGTGTGTGTGGTGTGTCCTCTGCTGGGCTCAAACCTGTTTTGCGTGGAGGTTCGCTTCATTAGGTTTAGATTGTCTCATCTTACCCCCCAATCCCCCCCCCAGCTTCCTGAGGCCCCCACAAACACAACACACAAAAAATACCCCCCCCCCACACACACACACACACTCTTTCTCCTCTTCTCCTCCTCCTTCTCCTCCTTCTCTTCTCCTTCTCAATTCCTCTCCTCCTCTTCCTTTCCTCATCTTCCTCCCCTCCTCCCTTTCTCCATGTCCCTTCCTCCTCTCCTCCGTGCAGGCTTCTGTGTCTGTCTATCTTCAGTGGGGGATTATTTTGGGTGCTGTCCTGTACTGCTCTGTGTGTGTGTGTGTGTGTGTGTGTGTGTGTGTGTGTGTGTGTGTGTGTGTGTGTGTGTGTGTGTGTCCTGCGCGGCTCTGGTGTTGTTGTTAGTCTTCTTGCTTCATTTGGCTGGGAGCCGCTGGCCTGACGTTTCAACCTGGCCTTCTGCAAACACACACACGCTCTGTGTGTGAGTGAGTGTGTGTGTGTGTGTGTGTGAGTGTGTGTGTGTGTGTGTGTGTGTGTGTGTGTGTGTGTTTGAACCTGGGCTTCTGCAAACACACACACCACTCTCGCTGATGCACATCTAGAACCGCAGCACCGGTCCCACGCTTACACACTCAGATCTAAACTGAGATTGGGAACCACTCCGGTCACTCGGTTCAAACACGCTGAATTCTGCACATCCTTTCAGTGGCAGTGCAGTATACCCCTCACACACACACACACACACACACACACACACACACACACACACACACACACACACACACACACACACACACACACACACACACACCTTTGTAGACAGACGTTTAATGCGTCTTAGGAAGGAATGTTCCAGCGGCCATAGGCTGCTGTTACTGTAAGACGCTACAGCAATAAGCAAAAATTCTCGAAACGGATGCGTTTGTCAAAATGTCAATCTTAACCATCCTATTTCATTGTGTGTGTGTGTGTGTGTGTGTGTGTGTGTGTTTGTGAGTGTGTGTATAGGGTTGAATTTGTAGTGGGGAGAGACACACCTTCTCCAGGGGAGACAGCTGACAGATAAACCAGAGGGAACGACATCTCACATCACACCATCTGCACTCTCATGCCAACACACACACACACACACACACACACACACACACATTCACACTCACACACACTCCAAGTGTGCTTTAGAGGGTCAGTGACTAACTTCATGTCTTGTTGGAGTGTGTTGGACTGAGAAGCCTGTGTGTGTGTGTGTGTGTGTGTGTGTGTGTGTGTGTGTGTGTGTGTGTGTGTGTGTGTGTGTGTGTGTGTGTGTGTGTGTGTGTGTGTGTGTTAGAGGTTAGATTCTCTGCCCGAGCCCGAGCCCGGCCCGAGCCCTACCCGAACTTGGGCCGGGCTCGGGCTGACATTTGCCGTCACTCTATCGGGCTCGGGCCGGGCTCGTGATCAATGTTCCATAAATAGAATATTTTTTGTTTTATTTTATTTATTTAGCCTATGATGCTATAGTGTGTGCAAGTATGTATTATGGTTAAGTAACTCAGTAAAAAATGTTAGCTAAGCCAAAGGTGATTAATAGAAAAAAATAAAATGTTTGGACAGCTCTGTGCAGCACCTGTCATATGTATATATACCTGTCATAGCACCTGTTCATATAAGTCATATAACGTAATATAAAGCTTCTAATGTGATGGGGGAAAAATAAAATAAAATTAACCCAGTCCAGTGGAAAGCATAAGGAAACATCAAGTTTGTTTTTCGACAGTAAAATCGTGCTTCTTTCGTGTGGGAACCGAAAGTGAAAGTGGATACATTTGGAGAAATTACGGTGTTTCTGAATACAATACGGGTAAACGTTGCAGCATTTTGGTCAAACTCAACGCATTATAGCCTCCGCTATTTGCCAGCATGACGGTCTAATGAATGAATGAGCAGCCTATCTCAGTGAATGAGGTGAGGTGCGCAGAGCAGCTGTGTCTCAGCGCAAGGTATGACAGAAAGACGTGGACCTCAACACAGACATGAAGCCTTGTCAACAGGCAATATGCTTCAAGAATATGCTGAACAAATGTCCGTAAATCAATCCGGAATTGTTGCTGAACATGCAGTTACAAAAGTAGGCCATTATTAGGCCTATTTAACATGTCGGGTTTAAATCGGTCTCGGGCTCATTATCACACATTATCTCTCGGGCCGGGCTTGGGTAGAAAATGATCGGTCTTCGGTAGGGTCGGGCTCAAATTTTTGGGCCCGATCTAAGCTCTAGTGTGTGTGTGTGTGTGTGTACACTTTGCACTAGCTGAGTAGGCTATGGCCTGGATTGATCTGCAGTCCTGGGGCAGTGGATCAGTCAGGCTATTGACTCCATTGGGCCATGCCATGTGTGTGTGTGTGTGTGTGTGTGTGTGTGTGTGTGTGTGTGTGTGTGTGTGTGTGTGCCCCTCTAGCCAGTAGCACTAATGAGGACAGATAGAGTAGAGACCTACTTACAGTATAGGAGTATACTGGACTACTCACTGACACTCACATTCACTCACATTCACTCACTCACTCACTCTTTCACTCACTCACTCACTCACTCACTCACTCACTGACACTCACATTCACTCACTCACTCACTCACTTACTCACTCACTCACTCACTCACTCTTTCACTCACTCACTCACTCACTGACACTCACATTCACTCACTCACTCACTCACTCTTTCACTCACTCACTCACTGACACTCACATTCACTCACTCACTCACTCACTCATATTCACTCACTCACTCACTCACTCTTTCACTCACTCACTCACTGACACTCACATTCACTCACTCACATTCACTCACTCACTCACTCACATTCACTCACTCACTCACTCACTCTTTCACTCACTCACTCACTCACTGACACTCACATTCACTCACTCACTCACTCACATTCACTCACTCACTCACTCACTCACTCTTTCACTCACTCACTCACTGACACTCACATTCACTCACTCACATTCACTCACTCACTCACATTCACTCACTCACTCACTCTTCCACTCACTCACTCACTCACTCTTCGCTCTTTCTCTCACTCATTCACATAACACTTTCACTCACTCATTCACACTCTCTTTCTCTCACTCATTCACTAACACACTTTCACTCACTCATTCATTCTTCACTCTTTCTCTCACTCATTCACACACACACACACACACACACACACACACATATATACTCACTGATTCACTCTTTAACTTTTTCATTCACTCACTCACACTCATGGTCTCCCCCTCAACAACCCCTCTCCCCATGACCTCCTCGCTACCCCTCTTTCTTTCTCTCTCTCTCCCTCTCTCTCTTTCTCACTCCATCACATACCAACTCTCTGTTTCTCTCCACCCCCCTCTCAGCCACCATAGCTGATCTCTCTCACTCCCCCCTTCTCTCTTTCTCTTTCTCCTTCCCTCTACCC
>JAODXP020001664.1:0-24866 GCA_027497455.2 Sardinella longiceps | reverse complement strand
GACGAATCCGACGAGCGTTTTGTGTAGGCTGCCATCTTGTGGCGAAGCCATTGTTGGACTGTAAACAAAACATTTTGACAATGCACAGTCAATGACAACTAACAGCAAAGACCATGGAATACTCTGACATTATACAGGTAGTAATGAATCTCGTAAATCATGGCATTTTATGGTGTGCTATCACGTTATTGTAATGCACAGATTGGCGATCTGGGTAGCTCAACAATGGCGCCTGCTTACTTCCGGGAGTTTCCTCGGATTCGTCTATAGGTGCTTTGTGACCTCTCTGCAGTAGGGCTCCCTTGCTGATAACGCAGGCTCTGGTGTAGCAGAGTTACCATGGACGTTTTTCTGCCATTAGGTATGTCTTAAAGGAAAGTGCCGGTGTGAATTCAAGCATAGCCCTGTTGAAAGGAAATTGCCGGTGTGAATTCAAGCATAGCCCTGTTGAAAGAACTTGCTAAATGCGCTAGTTAGCGAATGGAAACAAATAATTTGGTACAGCACAGACCGACGCGAACGCAGAAGCGAACAGGCACATTACACTGAATCAATGGGACAAAAATCTTTCATTTCATGTGAAATATATTGCTGTTGGAAGGCTTGTGCAGCAGGGCTATGCTTAAAACTTACTCCGGTATATTGCTTTACAGCTTCCCTTCGTTGTTTTGTGTAATGGGTGTATATCAAGCTAAGCATTTGCTTGTTTGAACAGTGAATGGGGAAACAGTAATGATGACCTTCATCCAATGAACTCTAACCCCTTGGTCACACGGGCGTTGGGAGACTAGTTCCCATTCATTTTCGATGACAGTAGGCAACAGCGATTAACGGCGAGCAACAGATCGCCTGTTGGGCGGGAAAAATAGAAATGCAGGCTATTTTCTGCAAAGTTGGGCGATTTAACCAGGCGATTTTTCATAAACGCCAATCAGAGTAATGATGATCTTCATCCAATGAACTCTCCAATGAATGCCACCCCAACTATTAACTCCATCCCCTGACTCTTGCATCCAATTGACTGTCCCACAAACTATATATTTTTTACCATTTAGTAACTCTCAGACAACATTCTCTAGTCATGTTGTTACTCTGTGTAAACCATAGTCAGTCTATGTATCAGGCTACCGACTGCACGAATACTTCACATTGCCCTAGGCCATTGAGCCTACAAGTCGTGGATCTACCCAAGTTTTCTTCCTAAAAATGAATTATTAAAAAGCAAAGGGAGTTTTTAATTGCCCCTGTTAATCATGGGTGCTGCTCCCTGTACTGTTTGTAAAGTGCCGCAAAACAAAATGGCATACTGCTATGCTACATGTGCTACATGCTGCTTGTGCCCCAGCACACAGTCCAGCACACACTACTGCTTCCCACAATTAATTAATTAGCTGCAGGTGCTCTACTTGAGTGGTTAAGCCCCATATACTACTCCCCAGTATAGATACAGACGGCAAGTCTGACCACGCCCACAAATATAGCTCCGCCGTGGGGGAATTAGAGAAAAATAGTCCCATCTGGGGGAAAGAGCAGGCTCACACAGTGTGGAAGTCAATGAGATGCTAAGCTAAAAGTTACACTGAGCACCATCTACAAAGACCTTGACACATTTCTTAGGGCAATGCCTTAAGGTAGTAATGATGTTCAGATGGTTCAATGTGAATTCTGAACTTGACATCCCTCCAAACACGATACTGAGGACCATTTAGTTGAAGCTTGTTAGCTTCATTAGCTTGCTAACTAGCCAACTTTCATTCATCACCATAGTAAATGCAGCTAACTTTAGCTTTCTAAACTGAGCTAATCAGACTTGTGATTGAAAGTTGCTTCAGTTATGACAGGAGCAGAGACAGCTCATGACATTCTCTGTCAGTGTTTCTGCAATAAACAAACCATGGGAAAAAATGTTTTAGTCTAAACCTAAGCAGGCAAACAGGTCAAATTAGACAAAATATCTAATATGGACTTTGTTCAATTTTACTAAGCGATCTTTTATTGTTAAGCAACTTTCTCTACCTTGTCCATTCACCATCATGTTAAATTGGCCTCTGTTATCCCCCACGCTGACTCCACCCTCGCATTTTGGGGGCGTTAACCGTACTTCCCGTCTGTATCTATGCAGCATGGTATGCAAGCAGCAGAAAAGGCCTACTGACCACATGGCCAGAACCTCATTAAATAATTGACTGCAGGTGCTCTATCTGACTGAAGCCCCACACTACTCCTGTGATATTTGTCATGTACTGCATACTACACGCTGCTGTCTGCAGAGATCAGTATACGAGCAGTATGTAGTAATCAAGTAGAAGGCATTTTCGGAAACAGACAATTGCCGTGACAATTCTACTAAATATGTCTTTAAAAGAGTACAGCTTTAACTTCTGTGCTTAGCCTACCGATGTCTGTACTTCTGAACTTAACCAGTGGTGTTGCAACAAAGTATCCTGGATGGCTGGTGGGAATTAAACTTGCATATGACTGAATGTCATCCCAATTTTAGCCCCATTCATATCTCACGTAAAATACAGATATGTGTGCAGTGTTTCACACGTACTTTCCGTCAATTTTGTCCATGTTTTGACACGATGGTAACTCAGAGTTACCTCACTTACGTCAGTGGCGAATTCAGTGGTCGTAACGTTTCGTAACGTAACGCAACAGTTCCCATTCATCCCTATGGGTGACGTAGTAAACGTTTTGTAACGTTACGTCGTCTTGAAAACGCCACAGATGTAGCGCTAAGCCGGGCGAACATCTGACAAGTTATTTCAGGAGCCAGAAATCCTTGCATCTAACTGGACAAACGGCTTGTCCATCAATTTAATTGATGTACACTTCAGCCAATCACATCAAAACCAACTGATGACGCTGGTTACATTTGTTGGATTGGTTGGATTCAAACATGGAGGTATTAAGCTCGTTCGTGTTCAGAGTCGGTACAGCTAAAGGCTGTAGCCGGAGCCAGCGAGATCTACGGAAATACGTCGGTGGGAGTGGAAAAGCATGGGGGACAAGGTGGACAACACAGCTGCAGCTGGCTGAAGCCATACAACACGTGAACATGGACGTGATGTCGGGAGATATCGCGGAAGTTTGTTTGCACTGAAAACAGCTTGAATCCCCTCATTTCACCATTAAAATGAACGTGATAACTGGCGAAATAAATCATATAATGTTGCTTAATAAATTATTGTTGCAATGCAAGTGGAACAGAGTTGTGTTTGAAGGTGTTTTGTAAAAAATAGTAATGTGGTATGAAATGCTTATTTGAGATGGCAAACCAAGCCATGCTGGAGAGCAATAAGGCTATTTCATTGGGCAAAACTTGCATACTGCTTAGCAGAGGCTCATTCAAATAAGCCCATTTTCAGTGAGTACAACGTGGTTGGTGTCATATTTGTCATGAGGAGTTTCAAACCAATCGGAATAATGAGTTACGTCATGGGGGTGGGATGCATCCTCTTGCAGCCGAGAAAAAGGAGATGCGGGTTTCGGCTGCAGCCGCCTTGTTACCGCGAGTTTTGAGTGACGTGCTGTGGGCGTATTTTGGTGACGCATTCACAAGCTTGGTGAAGTCAGCCGGAAGTCGGACACCGCGTCTAACCACAATGCATCGCTTGGCTGCAGCCGGCTGAAGGCGGCTGTAGGCGGCTTTACATCTCAAACACGCCTATTAATAAACCTGGAGAAACATACCAAGTCCCACCTCCCATTCATTCCAATGTGGAATGCTAGGCTAGTGAATTCATCCAAAATTGAACAAAATTTTCAGTTGTCAAGATGGCGTGTCATGGAGCTCACTTCTGACTCCATTTCATTAGGCCAATGAGGGCCCATGTTACTAATGGAGATGAGGGCGGCTCTGGCGGCACACACCTGATGTGCACAGGGAGCTCGTTAGCATGAGCTGAAAGTGTAGCATTAACCAATTAGCATATGTCAAATGGAGTCGGATATGATGTCATTTCTGGAAAATGGCGACGAGGAAGTGCAATGCTAATTGGCACAGCTAACCAGCCAAATCCTGACCCCCTGGATTCAAAGCAGTTGCTTCTTCGCTACGTCACACCCTCTACAGCAGCCAGCAGTCCTGATTGGTTTGGTTAGAGAATATTGGGCTTGAAATCGCTTTGAATGGCTTCAACATCAGATTGTTGCACGGAAGTGCCTTAAAGTTTTGTACCGCATCATCTGACATGAGTGAGGTAAAACTCAGAGTACCTCAAAACAGAATCCATTACTTTTATGCACTCAATGACTTATAATAATAAATAATTATTCAGTTCACGCTAATGGTAACACTTTGAAGCTTTCCCGCAAATGTGTTGCACAGTGTGTGGTGCTTCTCGAGCGCTTCACATAATGAGGACATCTAGTGGTCAACATGAGATTGAGATAAAGGAATTCACATGCTGTCCCATGTGGTTTGAAAATAGGACTTTTCATGATGATGATGATTTTCATGATGATCAAACACATGGGATTTTATAGGATACTCTTACGGCCGATTCACACACAAACCTGTGCGTGAGCGGTGCGGGCGCGGTTTTGGGGCGATTTCATTTAGAATACATGTTAACAGGTTAGGTCATTCAGACTGCACGCGTGTTCTGCACCGCGCAGCTCCCGCGCTGCTTTTTTGAAATAGAAACAAGTTCTATTTTTCCAAGCGTTTTCAGCGCGGTAAGCGGGACTTGCGCGGTGTCTATAGATTTTGAATGCAGAGCTCGGGCAGCTGCTTCGCGCAGAACACCGCAGAAACAATTTCTTGTATGAATGCCCAAGTCCACAGGCACCGCTCACGGACCGCTTACGGACCGCCCCGCTCCCGCACCGCGAACGCGCAGTTTGTGTGTGATTCGGGCCTTAAATTATGATTATGAACTGATGAACAAATATTATTTTAAGTTCCTGGTTATTTCTTATGTCATATTGTTATTGTGGGTGTTCTTTGACATCAAATTGAAGAGCTACAGAGTGATATGACATCAGTGTTATGACTATTTATCAGTATCAGTATTTGGGATGAAGAGGAAAGTGCTTGTGTGACAATGCTTTGTGTAACTGTGGTTGAAAGAAAAGGAGGAGTTAATTATTTTTATTCAGAAACAGTATCTGCTCTACTGCCTTTGGAGCAAGTCGATTCCTCTTCTTGGAGACAACCTCTCCTGCCTTTGAAAACACACGTTCACAGGGCACAGAGGAAGCTGGAGTGCAAAGAAATTTTTGCGCTAAAATGAATACGCTTTGGATACAGTGTTTGATGTGTTTTCCAGTAAGTCAGGGGATTTTTCTTTTCTTGGCAAGTGTGTTTCCTGCATGTATCTCTGTACTTGTACTATGGCAGGGCTATTCAATTGGCGGCCCGCGGGCCCAGATGCGGCCGACGTGATTCATTACCTTTAAAATTAAAATATCGTCATCAGTCTCCAAAGCTTAATATATACCTTATAATTTGCAGAATATTAATAAATTGATAATATGTCCCCAAACTACGTCAATTTAAGTGGCATTAATACATTAGAAAATATTTTTTTAAGGAATTTTCCACTGTTCATTCTCTATGGAGATTCTAAGCAAGTGCATGTAATTCCGGTTTTGGCCACCAGATGATTTTGGCGCTGTTGCGCAGCCTTTTTATCTATTTTTTAAGCCGTTTTGGTGTCTATTGATGCAGCATTTCCTCTTATGACAACTGTACTTATATTAGAGTCCTTGCGTGTTAAGTGTTATTCAAAATTTTTCTTTTAGCCTACCTGTTGGAGTGCAAAATAAGTTCTGTAATAGTACATTTAGGGATGAATAATTCACTTTAAAAACAAAGTTATGGTATTAAAATATTCTTTTCTGGTAATTTAAAAATGTAAATTTTGTAAATAAATAGGCTACTTTGTAGCTATTGTTAACATGCAAAGTTATTGTTAAAACAAAGCAAATATGCATTTTTAATCAATGTGTTGCGATTTGATTATTTGAAAATAGTGACCGCGAAAAGTTTGCGGCCCCGCTCAAGTTCTTCGATTCTAAATGTGGCCCCCTTGGTAAACTAATTGAATAGCCCTGTACTATGGCATCAGCTGTGGAGTTGTGGGTTTGCCGGTTAAGTTGTACTGAGGCATCTAAACAGTGCCACAGATTACCTGAGAAGAGAAAGAATAAAAGATGGTTATTAAATGTGAAAATAAAATATCACCACATTGTTAAGCACTGCACATACCTGTTGAGTGTGAAGGTCCTTCATCTGCATCAGCTGGTGGTGGTGGTGGTGGTGGCATTATTGGTGTACGTGGTGTTTGGGAAATGATGAATGTGCACTCCGCAGTCAATCGTTGCACTGCCTCATCTGCTTTGGCAGGGTTCAGGAACCCAAGTGCCTTGAATCTTGGGTCCAGTAATGTTGGCAAAGTAAAAATGCTCATCGTTTGATATAAGTTTAGCCGCTCCCGCACCTGCCGATACAAATTCTCTGCAAGCTGCTTGGCTGTGGCTGTGGTCTTGTTCATCTTTTGTTGGCAAATGTTGAAATCCAACATCTTCAGCAGCGGAATCACCTTTGACACAGACACCTTTTTCTCAGCAGACAGCTCCACTGTAGCCTCATTGAATGGGGAGAGGACACCAAGGCCTCTTCAACAATGGTAAATTCAGCAGAGGTTAAAGGTACTACCTCAGTCCGGAGGGAGGACATGGCTGCACCACTGCCTCCCGTTCCTGGTACATCCTCTCCAGCATGAGGAACGTACTGTTCCAGCGCGTCTCCACGTCCTTGACTAGCTTCATTGCAGGTCGTCCTAACTGCGCCTGGATCTGTACAAGTCTTTCCTTTAAACAGAGCAATTAAAATATCAGAAACACAAAACGAATACATTTTTCTCATAATAAAAAAATATTGCACAATGAAGACACAATATATGTATGTGATACATGCACAATATAACATACTTTAGCAATGGTGCTGCATCGGAAAAGATTAACCACTTTCTTCGCCTTGCTACGTATCTCTGGCAGCCCAGGTGTCTGGTCCAGAGCCTTCTTCACAATAAGGTTGAGGGAGTGGGCAATGCAAACTGCATGCTTGACATTGAGCTCCCTTCCTGCAGCAAGCATGTTGGCGGCAGCATCCGTTACAAGACATGTAACTTTATGCCTTATCCCCCACTCCTCCATAACCTTGGCCTTGGCAGCCGCCAAGTGTGCAGCGGTGTGAGATTGTGGAAAATGCTGCCACTCCAAGAAGCACAGTGTGAAGTGCATCTTCCTGGAGGAAATGGCATGTAATGGCCAAATACGCATCCATATTAATGCTGGTCCACATATCAGCAGTAAGACTGACGACTACTGCCTTCAAGACCATAGCTTTGGCCTCCTCTTTGGCTTTGGCATACCTCTCTATAACCATAGCCTTTAAAGCCTGTGGGAAACAAAGAAAGCACAAAGAATAAAGTTGTTTTTTGTTCATTTTGTTCACAAACTGCAAATGTTATGTTACTATTATGATAGGCTACCTGTCTGGTTGGCAGTACGTAGGTGGGGTCAAGTTTATAAACAAAACCCCTGAAGCCTTCATCCTCCACCACTGAGAATGGCTGGCTATCCTTCACCACCATGTTCACCAAAGCCTCATCAAGCTCCTGTTTCCTGGAAGCTAAAGTAAAAAGAGAAACAGATGAGATAACATTTATTAGCTATGCATTTAATAAATATGTGCCATATAAATAGATACATAGCAAAACACACCTTGACTAGTGACAGCTGGTGCAGAATCCACACGCTCATTCTCATGCAAAGCACAATAGTGCCTCAGCATGGATGAGGTGTTATTGTTGTATCCCAATTCTTTGAAACACACCAAGCATTTCACCTTGGAAAAACAAAACCTCATATAAAAATATACTGATAATTATAAGTTAGAAAATAATCAATAGCCAAATTGTATGATACATTTGCTTACCCTGTTAGGTGAAATGAGATCAAAATGCTCCCAAACGGGCGAATATCTCCTTTTCCTCGCAGACTCCATTTTCCACAATCCTCAACCACAAACCACAACTCACAAACCGCAACACTTGTCTTAACCCAACCTACTGACAACCCACGAGTATCGTCCCCATATGGGACATCTTTATAGTTGAAATGTCCCGCCATAACTGAGCTATTAAACGAGATAACGTGTCCCAAACGATGCATTGAGCGTGACGTATGACGTCACTTCACGCAACGCGAGGCTTCGTCTGAGATTAGTCACGTGATTTGTTCGGAACGGGACAACTCGCTTTGAGCCTCGAGCTATCCGAGGACGGAGGATCATCTGGCACGCCCCTTATTGCTCGACGCAAGCATTGTAGCCTCGGTTCAAGCCATAACAACAGTAGTTCACGCCTCCACCTTACACTTCTTCTGTGAACGACGCCTCAATCTCCACAAAATCTACCTTTCTTTTGGCAAGTACCAGTTCACCCAACCCCATCTACCTTTCTTTTGGCAAGTACCAGTTCACACCTTCACCAAACCCCATCTATTGTGAGCATTGAGCTCTGACCACACCCATCTGAGGGTCATCAGATGTGGTAATAGTGCATTCAAAAGGTCCTTGCAGCTGATTGGTTAGATTTGAATTCAGGAAGCCAAAGGGTCAGACAGAAGGATCTTTATAAGAACACCACAGACTGCAAAGGGATCACTGAGCTTCTAATTTCTCTCAAGAAGACACTTGGAAATTGTGCAGCTTTTATTGAAACACTTTTATGTTGGACCAAGGTACTTGAAGCATTCCTACTCTTTTGGTCACTTCTTGTAAAGAAAATGTCAGGACTTGCTGAATCGTCACAATTATTAATATCGGTGAAGGAGGAGAAGGAAGACTTTGATGATTTCCTTCAACAGTATCTCCATGCTGCTGATGGACCACCAGGACTGGAATATGTCTCCAAGACAGAAATGCAAACACCACTAATCTCAACCGTCAAAGAGGAAAATATTTCACCTGCAAAAAATGAAGATGAAGGATCTGATCTAAGACAAACTGAAAGAGATCTGGGGCTAGATCATGACTCAAAGACAGAAACACTAATACCAACAATCTCAACCATAAAAAAGGAAAATAGTTCACCTGTGAAAAGTAAAGATGAAAGAGATTCTGATCTAAGAAATTGTGGTCAATCTCATACAGGTAGGTGACATGTTTTAGTTTTTACCGCCAATGTATTTTGAGTTGCCTTTGAAATGGTGCATGTACTTCTGGAAATGTACTAGATTCAGGGCCGGACTGGAACATTAGAGATTTAATTAAAGTAGCCCAATATCCTTCATGACAATTAAGAGTAATTGACCGCCTCGGCCCAAAAATGACCGCCGGCCCACCGGGCATTGCCCTGTATGCCCTATGGCCAGTCCATGCCTGACTAGATTTGAGAAAATGACTAATCTCTGTTTTATTGTGATTGTGCTTTTGACAGGTGCTATTCAAATGATTAAATCTGAAAAGACTCTTCCTCACTCCTCTTCACATACTGGTGAAAATCCCCCTCAGTGTTCCCACTGTGGAAAGAGTTTTAGTCAGAAGAGAAGCCTAAGAACCCACCAGAGGATCCACACCTGGAGGAAAGCCATTTGAGTGTCCTGAGTGTGGAAAGACCTTTAAAGCCCCCACATGCAACATTTAGGTAAAATTTTGACGTTTCCTATTCATTACACCTTTATGTAAATTGCCTAGAACTCACTAGGCTTGATAAATGACATGTTCCGGAGTAAAACGAGCCCCTTCACGAGATTGTCCGACCCTCCTAGAGGCAGATACCGCCTATGCAAGATCAGAGAGCGCGTCCCGGCTATCGTAAGTTTTGGTTAGCAAGCAAGCTAGGTCACGTGACTTAGCCAGAGTTTACTGTTTGAATTACAACGCGATTTGTGACTTCTCAGCGCATTCAACTGTCGATACATTTTGTTAGCGGCGATCACCATTGACTATGCAATTCTAAATGGAGGATTATTGGCAGAAACGCTTAATAACTGCTTTGTTTGGTTGTTAGCTTACTGGTTGACGCCACCGGATCCTGCATAGGTTCTCTTTAACAAAAAGGCTCACCTGAAGACACACCAAAGGGTCCACTCTGGTAAAAGGCCATATGAGTGTCACGTATGTAAGAAGAGGTTCAAGGACAGTTCACATCTTTCCAAACATCACATGATCTACACTGGGGAAAAGCCATTCGAGTGTTCCGAGTGTGGAAAGGCCTTTAATATGAAGAGTAGCCTTAAAATACACCAGAGGATCCACTCTGGGGAAAAGCCATTTGAGTGTTCTGAGTGTGGTAAGAGTTTCACAGCTAGGTCAAATCTCTTGAAACATCAGAGGCTCCACACTGGGGAAAAGCCGTTTGAGTGCTCATTCTGTGAGAAAGCCTTTAAACAGAAGACTAACCTTGAGACCCACCTGAAGATCCACACTGGAGAGAAGCCGTATGAGTGTTCTGTTTGTGAAAAGGCTTTTAGTCGGAGCGATGACCTTAAGAAACACTTGAGGATCCATACTGGAGAGAAGCCGTATCCGTGTTCTGTCTGTGGAGATGCCTTCAGTGAGATGGGTACCCTTAAAAGACACCACAATGGGGAAAAGCCATAACCATGCAGTACTTGTGGAAAGACTTTCAGAACTAGTGGACATCTCACTGACCATGAGAGAGTTCACACTGGGGAAAAGCCGTACGAGTGTTCTTACTGTGGAAAGGCTTTTAGTGTGAAGATCAGTCTTAAAGCTCATCTAAGGGTCCACACTGGGGAAAGGCCATACAAGTGTCCTACATGTGGGAAAGGTTTCATATGTAGGTCACATCTGACTACCCATCTGAAGAGCCACACTCGAGAGTAAAAGTTATGAGTTTACTACATATGGGAAGAGGGAGTCTTGGATCTAATCTAACTCCTCAGTCAGCTGAAGAATCATGAGGAGAACCTACAATTTATATATAAGAAGTTAAATGAACTTACCTGGCGATTCAATCAGGTAACTGTAAATACCTGCAAACTTAAAGGAATAGTTTAACTCTTTTTGAAAGTTGGTTATTCACCCCCTTACTTTATTTGGGTAAGAGCATTTTGGTCTCAATGCTTGTGTTTTCCTAGTCTGGCAACCCCAATTTTACCTTTAGCTTAGCATAGGCGCTGGAAAGTAAAGCTGCCAAAGAGTTGCTATCTGGCAACTAGGGCTGGGCGATATGGCTGAAATCTCTATCACGATATAGGCTCAGTATATTGGTCGATATCGATAATTATTGAATTTTTTTAATGACGTATTTAAATGGGCCCAGGTGTGCAAAACACCTTAAAAAATTTTAAGGTTTATATTTTATTTTTAATATAGAGCTATTACATTAAATGGCAGCACTGTCATGTATAAATATATAGTCAAAAATAGTGTTTGAGCAGGGTTGAATTCTGCTTTAAAGTGGCCTATTATTTTAGGGTTCTTTTAAACTCCTGAAGTAGCCCATTCTCTCCCTTAAATAAAACTAGTAGTCAAAAATAATAATTTAAGAGGAGAAGTCTAATGTCTCTCCACAATAAAATATAAGCTGAATAAATAGGCCTACCAATACATAAAGGAAATTAATATTTTAACTAAAATATGTTATGTTATTCTTCTATTAAATAGGCCAATCAGAGAGGGGCTTTGTATGGTTTACATTGTTGCCTATGTGGCAACTGTTCTGAAGCAGACTCGTTAGCATAACGTGACTTCAAAACGAAGTTTGTTGTTTTGGTGCACTGGCATGCTTTTCACTTCACACAAGGCTGCTTGATAACATGGATTACTTCAATGAGTTTGATTAAGGTAAAATTACAAAATCATTCAGCTTTAATGTGTTCAGTAGGTTGCTGATCATACTAGCTAGTTCGAGCTTTGTCTGTTGTATGTTTACCTTGCTAGCGATGTGCGCTAACATCGTCAAATCTTGTCTGCAGCCAGTAACGTCATGTGCACCGTTAGCTGTCAGCTGTCATACTTTACAAATATGTGAACAGTGTTGTTCATCAGGCCTTTCCGACTTTTCAAACAATCTACTCACAGTTATTAACTCATTGACTGCCAGCCGTTTTCAGAATAGAGAGTTCCATACTGCCAGAGGTTTTGGGGAATTTTGACTGTTTTTTAAAGAGCCACAGAATATTATGTGTTACGACTACATAAACAATGAAACTACCACAAGAAAGAGCAGACTCTCTTCTTTCACCAGAAAAAAAAGTTCGTTTCTACCCCTTTCCATTGCTTAGAAATCAGCAGGCGAACATAAGCTACTTTCTCCAAACACACCCGTTGTTTATCAAAAAAGGGAGAAAATTAGCGTTTTGTTTGACAACGTTAGTGTCTTGGATGCGCGTTTTTTTCGGTCTATTAGCACGTCAAACATCGGGAAAATGTCTTCCTGTGATAAGACCACAAAAACAACAGTAACAGGGGGCTTTTGGTAATAAAATAGACATTGTTGTAACAAGGTAAATATATGCTATTTACAGGCTGTGACAGCGAAAACTCAGTGATCAACAACTGGCTCGCAAATTCTTACCTGACCCGGAACTGTGAGCTAGCTGGGCACTGAAACAAGTCACAACTGCTATTTCCGTTTGCCAAAGGTTGATCTCCTTCATCTCCCACGATCGGAACACTACTCGAACTACTATGGCAGTGACACATACTCTGATCGAGTGTGAACTGCCTAAATTTCTCCGATTTACGTCTGCACTTTGCTAGTGGCATATTTATGCCCAGTCCCATTTCTATCACTTCACTATCACTTCCCCTCGATTTTGGCCCTAACACTCGGTTTGCGCGTTCATGTGTAAGTGTAGGGTGTCCCAATACTTTCGGGACCGAGGGATAGTGGCTTTCAGCCCTTCAAATCGCCCCTTCAAACGGAGGGAGGTTTGGTGCAGACTTCGAACGAAGTGAAGTTGAAGTGAAGATGAAAATACCCACGATTCTTTGCGAACTGCGTGTCGGTACCCGATCTGTGTCCGACTGCCCGAGCTGTGTCCCGTTCTCTCAGCTCTGGATAAGAACTTCAGAAATATAGCTACTATTGCAATTAAGCATGTATATATATATTTTAATGTTGGGATATCTTAGTTTGATGTAAATTCAGTTGAATTCCGCACTGGTGTGTTAAAACATGACTATTAGAAAGATCGATATTTTTCAAAGTGCGCAAATCTTTCACCAGAATTACCAGAGCCTCTCATGTGGGTGATGATAATTGTCGATGACGGCTTTTGAACAGTTTACCCCGGTTAAGAGCCTTATATCCGTTCAGTGTTAACGATAGACGCATGTAACAGGCAAAGACGTTTTTATGCGAAGTGCTGTCCCATTTATTAGGGGAAGATCGCACTTCTCACTACACAATCGAGGGGTGCCTCATCTTGGAGGGAACTCGAAAACGAGTGCTAGTGTTAGGGAATAGAAATGGGATTGGGCCTTAGCCATGTCATTAGCTTTCTCTACTTCTCCCTTGGCCATACCTATGAATCTATGCTCATCTCACATCCAAAGTGACACACTGCCACCCTCAGGATCAATTTGGAACAACAATTTTCGACGGAGAATTCTGATATTTACAGACAAGGTTCCCTAGGTCTTTCTGCAGCCCTCCCCATTAAAAACGCAGTTGACGTCTAAAGACGTCATTGGCAGTGAACGGCAGTATTTCAGTTGACGTCTAAAGACGTCATTGGCAGTCAATGAGTTAATTACGATTTCCCTGCATTACTAAATCAAAACATGAATCAGCTGAAAGTATCTCTGACTAGTTTCAGGCTACATGAAAAGCAAGCCTGAGTTGCAGCAGCTAACTAGTAAACAATCAGTCAGTGCGTGCCCTTTCTGGTAGAGCGCAGTCAATGAGCGCAGCGCGCCTGCTTGAAAATGCGGACAGAGCGGAGCTAGAATCCGCCCGGGGGAAAAAATTCTATCGAAAGTTCCATTGAGCGCATTTTCTATTGCTATCGAGTATGTGTCTATCGCGATTCATATCGCTATCGTTTTATCGCCCAGCCCTACTGGCAACATTACATTCCAGCGACTATGCGAAGGTAAAGCTAAAAAAAAATGGGGAAAATTGGGGTTGCCACACTAGGAAAACGTGCACCGAGACCAAAATCTTACCCACATATGGAACTTCAGGTAAGGGGGTGAATAACCAATTTTCATAAAGAGGTAAACTATTCCTTTTACCTCTTGCCATTCTGTTGGGTCATTTCTCCATGTATATGGTGGAAAAAGGGCACTGAGACAGGCCTATAGGTCAGTTTATCCTCATATATTTTCCTCTCTTGCCCAGAAATAATGCTGAAATAATCCTTTGCCATCTTTGTTTATGAGCTTATAGTCTATACCCTTCTTCGGCTATAACTAGCGTAATGTTTATAGTTTTGAGGCGTGTTGTGGTGACTAAGGCCCAGTCCCATTTCTATCACTTTACTATCACTTCCCCTCGATTTTGGCCCTAATACTCGGTTTGCGCGTTCATGTGTAAGTGTAGGGTGTCCCAATACTTTCGGGACCGAGGGATAGTGGCTTTCAGCCCTTCAACTCGCCCCTTCAAACGGAGGGAGGTCGGGTGCAGACTTCGAACGAAGTGAAGTTGAAGTGAAGATGAAATTACCCACGATTCTTTGCAAACTGCGTGTCGGTACCCGATCTGTGTCCGACTCCCCGAGCTGTGTCCCGTTCTCTCAGCTCTGGATAAGAACTTCAAAAATATAGCTACTATTGCAATTAAGCATGTATATATATTTTTTAATGTTGGGATATCTTAGTTTGATGTAAATTCTGTTGACTTCCACACTGGTGTGTTAAAACATGACTATTAGAAAGATTGATATTTTTCAAAGTGCCAGTATTACCAGTAGCCTATTACCAGAGCCTCTCATGTGGGTGATGATAATTGTCGATGACGGCTTTTGAACAGTTTACCCCGGTTAAGAGCCTTATCCGTTCAGTCTTAACGATAGACGCATGAAACAGGTGAAGGCGTTTTTATGCGAAGTGCTGTCCCATCTCACTACACAAACGAGGGATGTCTCATCTTGGAGGGAACTCGAAAACGAGTGCTAGTGTTAGGGAATAGAAATGGGATTGGGCCTCAACATATATTGACCAAATAAAACCTTACAAGCCATGTACTTGTGTCATTCACTTTATTGATAATAATGAAAGTGTGTCATATTAAGATAACAATCTATTCCATTCTATTCGTATTCCTATCATTTTCCAGCAGTGATCCAGCCTGAAACCCTGTGCGTGAGCGGCGCAGGCGCGGTTTTGGGGCGATTTCATTTAAAATACATGTTAACAGGTTAGGTCATTCAGACTGCAAGCGTGTTCTGCGCGGCTCCTGTCCGGTTTCTGAGCAGTGAACCACGCAGCTCCCACGCTGCTTTTTAGAAATAGAAACAAGTTCTATTTTTCCAAGGATTTTCAGCGTGGTAAGCGGGACTTGTGCGGTGTCCATCGATTTTGAATGCAGAACTCGGGCAGCCATTTAGCACAGAACACTGCAGAGACATTGCTTGTGTAAAGCCAATCTGAAAGTGCTACAGTGTTAAAATTAAAAAATAAAGATAAAGGGGAGAAAAAAAGGAGAATTTAAAAGAATGCGATCTCCTAGTATAATGGTGTTTTTAGTAAGCAGGACTTGTGCGGTGTTCATAGATTTTGAATGCAGAATTCGGGCAGCCGTTTAACACAGAACACAGCAGAGACATTGCTTGTGTGAAGGCAATCTGAAAGTGCTACAGTGTTAAAATTAAAAAATAAAGATAAAGGGGAGTTAGGAGGGAGTTTGTGTTTGTTGAATGGAGGATGCGTGAAGAGGCATGTTAGGGGGGTGGGTGGGTAAGAAGTTCTTGGAGGTAGTTGGGGGTCTGACCATGGATGCAATGGTGGGTAAGAAGTGAGACCTTATATTCAATTGTGAGGGAAACAGGGAGCCAGTGGAGAGATTTCAGGATGGGGGTGATGTGCTCGTGTTTGCACACCCTCATCAGGATCCTGGCAGCGCTGTTCTGGATGTACTGCAGTCGCTGGATGCTGGATTGATAATTCAGGTTCCGGACAAAAGTGATAGACAATTAGATTGATCAGTCCACACACTTGGCTCCAAAAATACACTTTAAATACACAAAAATACACCTGAGGAAGAGCCTAGTGGAGGATCGAAACGTTGCCGTTTTTATGTTACAATAAAAAGTATATTTTTGGAGCTCATACCCAGTGTGTGAACCGAACAATCTCAAAGTTGTTGACACATACATGGAAAAATGGAGCTTGGCCTGCAGAAGAGGATCCTGTCGAACCTCAGCTCTATGTCCCTGCGTTTGTCACGTTCTTTGCCTTCACCTAGTCGATATACTTCCAATGCTCTCTGCATAGTTGGGAAGTTTTCTAGCCACCGGTGACCACAGAAGGGTAAGGGGAATAATGTTGATGATGTTAAAGATATGAAATCCTCTCTCCTGACTGGGGCATTGTGAAAGAGAGAGTTCAGAGATTTAAGCACCTTCTGTACCTGCCACACCTCAAATCCACTCCTGAAGGCGTTATGGAGGGTATGTAGACCACAATTTCCAACAATTGAAAGTCGAACCCCTCCAAATTGTACACCATGTTCCTGCTGCAGAAGGTTCACCAATTTAACGTAAGACGTAAAACACACTCTGCGTATGCAAGACTCCATATTACATACCCATCTCTCACACTGGGAACATAATAGCAAACATAAAAGAGATAATGTATGTAAACAATGAGAACAACAACAGAGTTTAACTGAAACAAATCAGATGGTTTATTGATAATAAGAAAATAAAGAGTTTAACAAGGGAAAAGGAGAAGGGGATAGATAAGACAAGTTAGCATAAAATGGCGAACAAACAAAGAAACACACAAGCACGCTCCCAGGGGAGTAACGTTTACAACCGTCGACACACTGGCTCACGCTGACGCCCGTCTGTAATAACAACTATGCTGACTCAGCAGCACCCACAACTAGCAAAAGAGAACAAACACATGGGTGTCAGCCACACGCCAAGCTCAACACTATCACACCACAATGTGGCAGAGTACTTAAAATAAGTAACAGACAATGAACGAAGACAAAGAAAGAGATACAGTACGCCTCCATCACAACTCAAGAGTAAAATGACCCACCGGCGGCGTCCACAACTCCATTGAGACTTTTAAAAACACAAAACTTACAGAGAAAAGACAGGTCATTGCTAGGGAAGGTGGGGCCCAAATACGGGTGGAGAAAAGAGATAAAACACCCGAGCACTTGTTACACTCGTAACACCCCAAAACCGCCAATTACCTCCCACAACCAGGGTGGCGTCAGTTAGCCTGGTTCTCACACAGACCCTTCTTGAGCCCGAAGTCTCAGATTACCCCTTACTCGAGCCCGCCTCTATGCCATAGATCCAATCACAATCGTGGGGCAGGATGTTAACAGGTATGATGTAGCAAGTAGTACGTGACATGCACATTGAATTTTCCAATCAGGTTTGAGATTTTTTTGAATACAACCCCCACTCCGTCACAGCAGAAAACAGCTAGGGCATCCAACAAAATTCCAGATGGATGAGAAACATCCATCTGCGTGAGAACCAGGTTAGGCGTCAGTTGGGTAAGCTAACCCTAGAGGAGAGGAACCCAGAGAGAGAGAGACGGCTTCTACTGGGCAGGATATGTATGTATATGATGTGAAGCAAATTTGTGACCTAACACCGCAAGCGCGAGACATCCACTTAGCCTCTCCGGTATCAGTCCGAAATAGTCAAAATACATGAAAACAGATCATGCCTTGCACACAGGAGCGTGGTGTAAGCGCGGTGCATGTCTGGCCCTGCGAGCAGCAGACCGGACATGTCCGCGATGCTCCTCTAAAATAGAACTCGAGTCTATTTTCCTGCGCGGACGTCCGCGGTGTGAAAGGGAACAACGAAACAGCCTGCAAACCTCTCGGACTTGCGATGCTCCCGGAGACGTTAAGCGCACGCTAAAGTCTGGTGTGTGAGCTCCGTAACCCTCATCTACCCTTCTTTTGTGCACCAGTTCACACCTCCCCCTCAACCCCATCCATCCATCTATCTACCCTTCTTTTGTGCACCAGTTCACACCTCTCCCTCAACCCCATCTATCTTTCTTTAGTTTTATATTAATTGATACATTCCCCCTCGACCCCCATCTACTCTTCTTTTGTGTAGTATCAGCTCACACCTCTGACCCAGCACCCCTCTATTGTGAGCTCTGATCTCACCCATGAGAGGATCATCAGATGTGTTAATGGTGCACTGAGCTCACACCTCCACCCCAACCTCCATCTATTGTGAGCTCTGACCACACCCATCTGAGGACCATCAGGTGTGTTAATGATGCACTGATACATTAGCATTCCAAAAGCCCTTGCTCCTGATTGGCTAAATCTGAAACCAGGAAGCTCAAGGGTCCAACAGGAGAATCCTTATAAGAACACCACAGATTTGCAAAGGGATCACTGAGCTTCTGGCACTGGGAAGTTGTATCAGACTAGACTCATCTGTCTGTTATTACAGTAGGTCTACAATACTGTGGTTTTGGACTAGGATTCTAGTATTGGTCTTGCTCTGTAAGGCAACAAGCCACAACTTATTGTACAGAGATGTTTAGATTTGCTGACTCATCACAGCCACTGTGTGAAGTGAAGAAGGAGGAAGACTTTGATGATTTCCTCCAAGAGTATCTGGCTGCTGTTAAGAAAGCGGAAGAAACACTTGGACTTGTGAAGACTGAAGATGAAGATTCTGATCCAAATGAATCTGGTCACCTTGACTCCTCTCCTACAGGTAGGCTAACTCTCAGATATTTGGGATCACTCCGATAAACCCTTGTTTGACATAGAAGGACTCATGAAATTACTGTAAATTAGAATCATCTAGTTATGATATCAATTAAATCATATTAATAATATTAAGAGTATAAAGATAACATTCATAGTCATCTGACCTCATGGGATGAAATCTCATTCCGCCTGTTTCTGTATTTTACGGTGTAAAAAACAACAAAGATTATTTCAATGGAAAACCAAGACATTGACAAGTAATTCTCCTGGCTTTTTTTTACGCAGATATTCAAATGGATAAATCTATCAAGACAAAGAAAACTGTGGAGAACAGGAACACTTTGAAGCACATCCATACCGGACAAAAGCCACATGAGTGTACTACATGTGGGAAGAGTTTCAAGAGTGGCTCAAAGCTCACCAGACACCAGATTATCCATACTGGGGAAAAGCCATATCAGTGTACTACATGTGGGAAGGGCTTCAATAACAAGGATAATCTTAAAACACACCAAAGGATCCACCCTGCAGAAAATCCATATAAGTGTACAACATGTGGGAAGCGCTTCAAGACTGGTCCAGAGCTCACCGTACACCAGAGGATCCACTCTGGGGAAAAGCCACATGAATGTACTACATGTGGGAAGAGTTTCAAGACTGGCTCAAAGCTCACTCAACACCAGAGGATTCACACTGGGGAAAAGCCATATGGGTGTACTACATGTGGGAAGAGTTTCAGGACTGGCTCAGATCTCACCAAACACCAGAGGATCCACACTCGGGAAAAACCATTTGAGTGTACTACATGTGGGAAGAGATTCATTAGAAATGCACAACTCACTGCACACCAGATGATCCACTGCCATTCCAGTGTACTTTGTGTGGGAAGAGTTTCAGTTGTAGTTCACACCTCATCGTACACCAGAGGACCCACACTGGCGAAAAGCCATATGAGTGTACTACATGTGGGAAGGGTTTCAGTGATGGTTCAGCCCTCACCAGACACCAGAGGATCCACACTGGAGAAAGGCCATTTGAGTGTACTACATGTGGGAAGAGTTTCATTTCTAATTCCCATCTCAAGACACATCGGATGATCCACACTGGAGAAAAGCCATACAAGTGTACTACATGTATGAAGAGTTTCAGTCGTGGTTCAAACCTCACTTCACACCAGAGGATCCACACTGGGGAAAAGCCATTTGAGTGTACTACATGTGGGAAGAGATTCATTAGTAATGCACAACTCACTGCACACCAGAGGATCCATTCTGGAGAAAAGAAATTCCGGTATACTACATGTGGGAAGAGTTTTGGTCATAGTTTAGCCCTCAGCAGACACCAGACGATCCAGTTACATGTGGGAAGAGATTTGCTCATCAAGTCTGAAGACACACCAGACGATCCATATGAAGGAAAAGGCATTGGGAAGTTAGTTGGAAAGGAAAGTGATGTCAACATTTAGATGTCAATGTCATGGATAAGATACATTTATTGTAACATGAAGTAAACAGAATTATATATTTTTTTAGCCAAAGATACACAGTTAGGTTTTTGAAACCATTTAAACAGGATATTTGGTCAATTCTAAGTGGGATTTTCTATATGTGGCAGGAACATTATTCACAAATACTTTATCAAATATTAAGAGGCAAAACCTTTTTGTATGCAGCATTAGTTTGGAATTGTCTTTTTTTTTGTATCATTATTTTTTATTGTTTTTAAACGTCAACAATTTTCATTGTGTGTATTCAAATACATCAGGCAGAATTATAAGCTTTGTCTTACCCATCTCCCAATAACCCACCCACTAACCTGAGCCAACTATTAAAATAATAATGATAGATTAAAAAAAACACAGGACAAAAAAAGGATTTTGAATTCACATAGTAAAAACAGACATTTTGAAAAATTCAAACTTTATGTGAAGCAGATTTGTTCCTTTCTTTTGTGTATCAGCCAATCCCTGTCTACCCTTCTTCTGTGTAATGCCAGTTCACAAAGTTGATAATTTTGGTGGTTATAAAAAAAAAACTGAATCGAATGACAGAGAATCTTAATCAATGCATGGTTTATTTATCTTTTGCCTTTCTGTCAGCAGTGGCGCCTCCAGGCGTACGGCTGTACGCACTGTGCGTACCTTCGGAGAGAGAGAGAGAGAGAGAGAGAGAGAGAGACGCGCAAGCGAGAATCGGGCGGAGAGATTTGTCATTTGTCATGAGATTTGTCAAGTTCTGAAGTAGCCTGAAATGTTTTAAATGTGTCAATAGGCAAATTTATTTTTAGGAGTTAACAGGCTTGCATGGCCGCAGGCTATCTATCGACGACATGATGCGATTTCGCTTTAGTCTACTCTTGTGATTAATGTTTTCATGTAGGCGATTCGCCTATTTTCTTTTGTTTGAAAGCTCGAGAAAAGCGGTAGGGCCTAGCCTTTTTGGCAAGTGCCCATGCCACGCCGATATCACTCTAGGCTATGCATTATAATAGTAATGTAGTGGGCACCCTTCGTTTCGCGCGCCAGTGGAAGGGAAAGGGCTGGGGGAGAGGCCCTGTCCCTACACCGGGCAGCTATGGTGCAAGAAGTTGGTGAAGTCTAAACCACGCCAGTAATTCCTTCTAAATAAGCATACTTCATTCATACTATTGTTAATTCAACCCGACAATATCACAAACAATTTCCTGGGTTGTGCGAAATCTTCGCTTGCCTACATTTTAAAACAACAGCATCAAAGCGCTTAGACCTAATTGATGCATGCATGATGTCCTCTACCTTCAACAGGATCGGCTGCTCACAAACCCAAATGAACTCTCCTATGCGAATGTGAGAACCAGGAGTCTCCATTTTTCCAAGACACGTCCTTGCCATATAATGACAGGTTAAAAAAAAAAAGTTGGTGCTCCCCATCAAGTAATGCAGTGCCGTCCGCGCGCATGTGTGTGTGTGTGTGTGAGTGAATGCAACAAAAGTTCACTGTCGAGTTTATCGTTCATAGTCTATGTAGGCTAGATAATGTTCATGTAGGTCAATTTTAAAATTCAATTTCAAGTTCACGTTGTATATAAGTATATTTTTACAGAAGAACTGCTGACGCACGCACACTTTTTTTTTTTTTTGCGGGGGGGGGGGGGGGGGGGGCTATTAGTGCGTACCCTCCAGTTCAATCCTGCAGGCGCCCCTGTCTGTCAGAGAATTCTACAAAGCTAGTCCCAGTCATGTCCAGTACATGACAATTCTGACTATTCTCTAACTGCGTGTTAGGCTATCAAAAAGTACTAGCCCTAAGAACAAGACCCATCCTACATATTGGGACCGGTAAGAACTAATTTAATTTTGGTGGCGATCGGTGGTCCAGATCACCCTCTGCAATTTATATTGTGTCTGTGACCACATCGTCTTGGTGGAGGTCTCTGCTTTCTGAGAGCTTTTCTCAATATACTTTGAAAATTTCAGAACACCAAGATGATTCCTTCTGGCTACAGTACATGTAGTAGAAGTAGATACCCTAAATTACAGGAGCCTACTTAAGGAATTAAGGAGTAGTAATGAGTAGTGTTGGCTAGAATAAAATAGTAATAGACCTAACATTCACTTTTGGTTTGAAATGATTGGACAACTCGTCTAATCAGCTTTACTTATTGGCCGGTAGACTCTCTACCGATGTAAACACGCCCCAGAAGACCGTTCCCAGACCATTGATAAGGATGAACATTCGTATTATGGGCGGGCTATGTCAGGCTATAGCGACTAAGCCAGCCAGGGAAGGTTGAAACACGTGAATCATTTGAAGAGCTTAAAACTAACTCGAAAACTCCGTCAGGCTGCGCGGAGGTTAAAATAATTAGGAACGTGCGCAGTAAGCCCATAGAAACTGCTTGGTTTTCTTACAAGTTTGTTGTCTATGTATGATTTTTCCGACCAGATTGAAGTTAACAGGCCTACCGTTTGCTTTAAATTGCAGTTTTCTTCCCTTACCAGCCGTAGATTTTACAAAAGTAACTAATGCGATAGGCTTCCGATGAACTAGCTCATATTTGGCTTATTAAAACGGCAATTAAACTGCACAGCGACGTTCACACAGCTACTGTCTATCATAATAGCGTCAAAACGATGTGTTTCTGACTTTCGCTCTTAAAATAGCGCTAAATTATGTCTTTTTGCTACATTTTGATGGAAGCACTGAGAATGGAAACATGCGCACCGTTACTGGTGCGCCTGTCTCCTGTCTGTTTAACGGACACTAGGTAACTATATTACCACCACTGGATGTTAACTTTTGAAGACCCAGCTCTTTTAAGAGTACCACTTGTCCTAGTTCCTTAAATTACCTAGCCTGCAAGCACTTCTAAACTCTACCAAATGGCACTTCCCAGTAAGCATTTACTTGTATTGTGTTGCAGCTGGATTGTTATCCTTCGCTTTGGATAAAAGCGTCTGCTAAATGCATAAATGTAAAGTACAGACATCGGTAGGCTAAGCACAAAAGTTAAAGCTGTACTGTTTTTAAGACAAATTTTGTAGAATCAAGACGTAATTCTGGAAGTACAGGAAAAAGTAAATTTTGGAAAGTCTGTAGTCTTCCACCAATCAGGTTCAGATGTAGGGACAACTGCCTGTTTTTTTACAAACAGTAGGGAGAGCACAGCAAACACACAGTTTGTGTGTGAAACGGGCCTTAGTCTGGAGACCCACCTATTGCATTTCTCGTAGCAGAGCGTAGTTTACGATTGTCCAGAGCGCGTCTGTACATAAGTCTGAGCCAATACCACAGCCACCATGCGACATAAAATGCAATCAAGGGCCAAGGTACTCCCTTTTGTTCTGTGATTGGATACCGAAAGCAGGCGAGAAAATTGGCCAAGTTCACTGTGCTGCTTTGCAGAGTGAAACGAAATAAGCACGCAAAGGAGCATGGGAAGGTGTAGCCCATCTGATTTACCCTCCAGTCAGACTAGCTACAAATCCAAGCGACTCAGGTCGCTGAGGAGGCGTGGCACAGGGCTGTGATTCGTTGGTAGCATGTTGCTAACTTAGGTACTTGGTAGAAAATCGTACATCAACACACAGGTATTTTTTATGTATAAAACTAATATTTTCTGATGTCGTTGGTAACACTGATACCTCGATTTCCAAAATATGAAGTCATAAATCTCTAACTTTTTAGTTTGTGGCCAAGTTTGAGATCGTTGTTGTTAGCGCCGCCATCTTGTAAGCGGGAGACCGTTTCGTTCAGAGTACCTCGGCTTCACTTGCATAGGCTGTCGCAGAGTCGCATCGCTCCTCATTTGCATATAATAGCCTTGAAGTCTATTCTGGGCCCGCCCACCAGGCGACTTATCGCTGGTCGCTTGCTCTCATTGACAATGAATAGAAACCGGTCGCGTAGCTCAAGTCGCTAGTCACTAGTCTGACTGGGGGGTTAGGCACTTGCTCAGTTTGTAGACTATGTAGCTTAGAAGTGAAAGTGCACTTTTTCTCTCCTCCCCTCTTCTCCATCTGCAAAATGGCATTTGACTTTCACCAAGGCGTGCCATGCATATCAACTTCATGACCAGTTTAATCCACATTAAATGTACACATTTTTCAGGTTCATTTAGTCCTAACATGTAACAGGGGCAAGGAACAACTCCCTTTGCTTGCTAACAATTCATTTTTAGGAAGAAACCTTTGGCAGATCCATGCTTCATGGGCTAAACCATAGTGAATTGAACTACCTAAGCAAAATTAAGGGAATATTCCACCTCTTTATGAAAATTGGTTATTCACCTACTTACCTGTAGTTACATATGTGGGTAAAACTATTTTGGTCTCAGCGCATGTACTTACATATTCTAGCAACCGCAATTTTACCTTTAGCTCAGCATAGGCACTGGAAAGTAAAGTAGCCAAAGAGTTGCTATCTGGCAACTTTACATTCCAGCACCTATGCTAAGCTACAGCTAAAATAAAGCTAAATTTGGGGCTGCTGGACAGGAAAAACACCTACACTGAGACCAAAA
>JAODXP020001663.1:22500-24524 GCA_027497455.2 Sardinella longiceps | reverse complement strand
ACAATTTCAGCCAATCAACATGCTGATTAAGGAACCCAGAAGCGAGGCATGTCATTTCACTGCCAGTCGAGCTCATCAGACATCATAAATTGGTGAAACCAAATAGCAAAAAGTAACAGCATGCAAATGCAACAGAAACAGACTATCAAAGATACACAGTCACACCTTACATTGCTCAATAACAATTGTTTTTAGGTACGTTCCCATTAGCTGTTAGCTATTAAAATCATGATAAGCCACTTTGGAGCTCATGGCTTTTTAAAAGGTAGAAAGGTTTGTCCTCAAAAGCCAAACTCCTTTGTAAACCTATCTGATTGTATACACATCTTTGATTTCAATTATCGGTTACACTTTATTTAAAGGTACCGTCCGAAGACTGACATGACACTGTCATACTATGACATGACATTGTCATGAAGTTATGAACTTTATACACCTGTCATGACTTCTGTCATTAAGGGCCCTATCTTGCAGGCGGCGCACCATGCCTTCGTGACTCGTGCAAGCTGTCATTGCTATTTTGTGCGAGCGCATGGTTCGTTTTTCTGTCAAGTAATTCACGTTGTCTAACTAGCAAGTGACTTTGCGTCCTCGGAGGTGTGTCGAAGGTGTGGCTAGGCGGACGCAGACGCAGAAAGGGATCCGCCAGTGACTGGAAAAAACCTGGTCATTCGTCAGTCACGCATTCCTGAAATGCTATGGACGCACAACGCAATAGGTAATGCAGTCCTTGTTCCAGCATAACAATGACGGCCACAACAATAATTATTACAATCGGAAAATCATTATGATGCTCAGGAAGATGTGGTTAACCACAATTTATTAGCCTGTAACAGAAAACGAGTGAGGATATAAGAAGGGGGGACGTTAAATGGAGAATCAAGTTTACTTTCGCTTTCGAATGAATATTCCGAGATATCTATCGGGACTAAATCAGCTTCCTTCGTGTCTTGTGCAGCCTGTAGACATCAATTTAATATTATCATACCCATTACGGCTCTAACTATGACTAGACCCGACGTGTGAGCTTGCTCGGTATTCAATATTTTAATTTCTTTAAATGCCCAAGGAGGAGATCAGCTGGTGTGATAGCAATTCACCAGGCGCTTTGCGCTGTTCGTTCTTAAAGGCAATGAGAGATTGATCTGTCATTGGTTATGCCTGTGTTACACCCATAACACACCCATGATTAATTAGGCATCCTAAGTCCAACCTTTTTGGACTTTGCGCCGGCGCGAAGTTCATTTTCTGCGCTGTGAAAATTGCAAAAAGCCGCCGACACGCCCCCAAAACCATATGCGCCATCCGCCAAACAACAGTTGACTTTGCGTCATCAAAATAGGGCCCTAAGTGTCACCCGGTATTTGTCATGGTTAGGGTTAGTGTTAGGGTTTATGACAGATTCTTGACAACGTCATGTCATAGTTAATGACAGTGTCATGTCAGTCTTATGACGGTACCTTCAAAAAAAAGTGTTACCCAATTATCCACTGATCTAGGCACAGATCCGATAATGTCCACAAACACAACAGATGATTTCCATACCAACACCAGTGCTGTAAGTATTGGGACCATAACCAGGCTATATCAATGGTGTATCAGTGTCGTATGACTGGGATGACTGGGAACTGTATTACTGGGAACCATTGACTGGAAATTGTTCACAACAATTATTCCGAATAAACAAATTTACAAAAATTACAAATAAATCCAACAACCATTGAATTTTAGACCTTAGTTCACATGAGGACAGAGTTATGCTATCACTATAGTTACAGTTCTCCTCATAGTCATCATTATATGCGTGAATGGCCCCTTAGACCTGGGAAACACTTGGTTCACTGAAGCCACATCGCTGCCAAATCTCAGCCATATCTGAGCCATATCTGTACTGTATAACTGAGCTGGGGACCGGTGGGTTCACTGCGGCCAAGCTGGCGTAACCCGACCCTGCCAAGCCAATTTCACTAGACTAATGATTCCCCATCATTCGGCCCGCTCCAACGGGCACGACTTCAAATGAG
>JAODXP020001663.1:0-7500 GCA_027497455.2 Sardinella longiceps | reverse complement strand
CTCCCAAACTAACTTAATTTAGTAGAGAGAAAGGATTCACAACAACTTCTTCCTTCGATTCTTGCAAACATCATTGGTATTCAAAGCCAACAAATCTCTAAATAAATCAGACAGAAGAGATTTTGGGTTGGGATTGTATTTTTGGAGAGTTTAAAGTTTTGCGTTCATCATTGCTTGCCAGGAGTTTGAGTTTTAGCTGCACTACACTTTGTCTATATATCTAATGTTTAAAAGAAAGAAGACATTGCACTGCGAACTCACATCATCCCATTTCATGAATTTGCTGCCCCTCTTCAGGCTGTCGGACACCGACACAGGTTTGAGCTGTAGCGCGTGAACGCCCGGCTGTGCTCCTGCCATTTCCAAAAACGTGGAGCCACTCGATGTACCGGGGAAGGACGGGTCCGCTTTAAGTCCCAAATGACGCCAAAGTAGAACCAATGTAGAACTCCTTTTACGACAGGAGACACCGGTATGCCTAGTGCGAACACATTACTGGCACCGAAGCCTCATCCCGCGTGCGGAGAGTGTTCTTGGCGCTGCGTCCTCACCGCTCGAGGAGAGTCTGAGTAGAGCGCACATGCACCGAGGGCTTCTGTCTGTTGACGGGTGATGAGGGAACAACACTGCACGCCCCTTCACATAACTCCACTGTATGTGTAGACAGCTTTGATGTACACCCAATGCCGCACAGCAATTTAGCGCCCCCCTGCGTCAATGGCAAACCCGGATATTCACTGCACTGTTACGCAAGTGCACTCTCACCAGTACTTTGGAAAGGAATTGGTTTCAAACCATGTGTTGTGATATGAATAAGATTTTGAATGAATGAAGGTCGACAGAAAGGTATGAGTTGTTGAAGATTGGTTCAATTTGGGGTTGTGTAAGCACAATAACAAACTATTGAGCAAAATAACGAAAACACCCTCAATAACAATGAAACATTATAAGGCTGAAGGCCTATCTACATGTGATACGTATATCTGTAGGCCTATCTACATCAGTGCAGTCCTCTGATTGGGAATAATGTCACTGAGGAATGCAATGACCTGATTAGGAAAGCTGTAATAATAATAATAATAAAATATACCTGAAGGTTCAGGGTCTGTCAAAAGGAGAAATAATGTTTGGACTAATACTATTTGTCATTGATTTTTATTGACACAGTTTAGTCACACATCAATTCGTACACCAATCAGGGTAAAAATAACCCATAACCATGGTATAGCTAACTCCGGAACTCTGGAGTTGCACCATGGACCAAATAATACAGAGGACAACCAAGGCAATATCCCCATGCTAGTGGTGTTTGTGAAAATATTTGACATTATAGAATTAAACACTGTATGTCATGAATATTACAATAATGATACTATTTTAATGTGTCATTAATCTTTATTTTTATTTTTATTTTATTTCTTTTTTTTCAATTTTGGGATGTACACATTACAAAAAACTGACACTTAATGACAACAGTCATAAACAGTCTGAAGCGCCATTCATGGTTATGATACAAATCATATCATATTTATAACAGGCTCTTGTTTCTCTTCTGTCGACACCCTCAAGTAAAGTGATGCAGAACTTTATTTGAAATGTGCCCCATGTTCAACTTGAAGTGCCACTTTCATAGCTCACCACTCCCCCTGGTGGAGATGCACTTTGATTGTGAACAAGTATTAGTTTACAATCAAAGTGCATCAATTTCAGCTTTCCTAAACAGACCTTCCTATATTCAGTGACCATTTTAGGTAAACCCATACCAAACACAGGCAGTTTATTTCCTTATCAAATATCTTCAAAATTTAGCAAGCAAACATGAAAGGTACTGTAACTGATGATTACAATAAGAAGTGCATTGCTTTCACTAATCTGCAAGCTCACAAAATAATGATATTTTATGGCTAACTCAAGAGCAAGATTACTCTAAAGTAATTACAGTCAATTACTCTAAAGTAAAGCTTTGATGAGCGTCCTCACAGTACAGCACCAACAGTCACTAGGACAGCCCAACAGGGGGAGCTACTAAACAGCCAGAACCTCCACTCTTGCTCATATAACTTTGAAAGAAAAAATATTGCAGTGTGTGTGTGTGTGTGTGTGTGTGTGTGTGTGTGTGTGTGTGTGTGTGTGTGTGTGTGCGTGCGTGCATGTGTGCGTGTGTGCAAGAGAGGTGCATTTGCTTGTTATTGATGTGTTTTGTTCTTAACCATTGCGTACACATCATTCGGTTTCACTGATCTGCAGGTACGTCTGCTACCGTCACCACCAGATACATGTATGATACTGCTGTAGATCACACTATCCTCAGATGGAATCTGTAAACAAACAAAGGAACCAAGTAAGGTATACAGTATAATGTCACAGTAAGAAAGATAAAAAATAAACATAATGATAAACAGCGACTCACTGCAGGTGGTCCAGCCTGGGTTGGATTTATGTGCCGCAAGGCTGCATAGTGCAGATCAGCTCCATTATCCTCCACCTGTATGGCAGAGAGAGGACACTACTCGTGAAGAGTAAACTTGTTTAGAAAATTCAACTTCCACTTCGATATTTCAACCATATTTAGGTATGACTAAACATAAGTCCTGCTGTGAGGGTTACAAACGTAAAACTTTGCCACATAAAACAAATAAATTAAACAATATTTAAAGCTTAAAAAGTTGTTAACAAATGAATAATTTCATAAACAAACTTTTTGAGTGAATGCAAAATTTGAACTCACAGATCTGTGATGCACACCAGCACCTGAAATATTAACAAAGAGAACTCAGAAAATATTGCCTTTCTTTTTCAGCAATATTTTTGGCCTTTATTTTTATACTGTAGTTCAGATAAGACTGTAAAGAATGATAGGAAGTGCATAGGACAAGGAGATTCAAACCCTGGTCCCTGGGGGCACTTGGACAAGAATGTAGTATGTGCAGCCACTTGCAGCACAGTAATGGCATAGAGATGGGAAGTACTGAAGTATAAAAACTTAAGTACTGTACTATTGTGTAGCATTTTCAGATATCAGATTTAACAGTCTTATTTTATAGAGGCTAAATGTATACTTCCACTTATGTAGCCTAGGGAAAGTGTGCACTTTTTCATCTCTGCCCAACACTGCCATCCCTAGCCAGATAATCTAGAACCACTCACTTGTTCTTTTCTTGAGTATCACCACAACTATTAGGCCTATCAGTGCAGCAGCTAACAGACCAACAGACACACCAACCCCAACAGGAACATTTGAGGTGACTGAGAAGAAAAGGAACAAGAAGGAAGAAGAGTAATCACTTATTGTTCGATGAAGGCAATGTGTAGGTGCTGAATGATCTGAAAAGATAGACATTGGTCCTTGAGCTAAAGGTGGTGTTCCTGACTTACCCACTGGGTGTGATGAGGTGATGGAGACAATAGTGGACACTGGTACTGAGGGAGAAGATCACATTGAACTTAGACCTTCATATACAACTTTTTTCTATATCTAGCCTATCTGTCTGTCTATCTATCTGTTTGTATTTTTGTCTATCTAGGCTACATAATCATAATACTGTACATTCTTATCACATTAAACATATAAATGTGTTCAAATTAAACTTTTGGTTCTCTCTGTCTCACCTGATGTGTGTGGAATAGAGTTTGATACTGAGGAAGAGAAAATTACGTTAAGAAAATAGCTTTCATATTCCCAAACTATTCAGTCAAATGTAATGTAGGCCTATCATGTCCAAGAAGATGTACACCGTGTATGCAGTGACACTGTGCCTCAGCTGTTATTTGAGCTCCACTGTTAGTGAAGGTAATAATCAATAATCAATCTCAACTTTGCTCTCAACACTAACTACTTGGAACAGCCTACTTGTTTTTGCAGGTGGAAAAAGCATGTGTGTGAACACTGCATGTGTGTGAACGCACCACTAGAAACGTGTTAAGAGTTTACAGCTGTCAAAGAATGTGTGATAAATAAGCCTGTCCCTTTTATGATTTCATAAAACTGCGAGCATCACCAACCTATCACCATGGTGAATTTGGCAGAGGTCTGAACCTGCCCTTCTGTAATCAACTGGCATGTCCATGTCCTTTGAGTGTGAATGGGGTTTGGATCAGTGTGTTGGATGTTACAGCCACCATGGCCATTTCCACTGATCTTTACTTCCCTCTGATCTTTACTTCCCTCATCCAAAAACTTCAGATGGGCGTCATATTTATGAGCTTCATTGAAACACCAGCTTGGGGAAAACAGGGTGCATGAAACAGTCAAAGTACTGCCTTTGTCTTGACCAAACACTGTGAAGGAAGCAAAAATAGCAAAGTGCTCAATTGATTTAAAGTTATGATAACCTATTCATGTTTCAAGTTGTCTTGGAGACTCATATATTGTAAATATGCCTGTATTCAATAAAAAAAATTACTCCATATCAATGGTTTGATATAATAATTAATTCTTAAAGCTACTTTAAGACTTTACTTACAGCCTATTCCTGTTTCAAGTTGTATTGGACACTCATATATTGTAAACATGCCTATATTCAATAAAAATAACTTCATATCTATAGTTTGATATAATTATTAATTCTGAAGGCTACTTTATAAAGACTTACAGTGGTTATACTGTCGGCTGACTTAACCATTACGGTAGCAGAATAGAAGTATCATACCCAGAATAACAGTCAGGTAAACCTTGCTCTCCTTCGGGAACTGCTGGCAGGTGTAGAGTCCAGCATCCTCAGTGGTGACGTTGGTAATGTGGAGAGAACAGTTGGGGAGGAGAGTCAGTCTGTTACTGCCTCTGTATGAAGCATTGTCATGTTTTACACGGCCATTTGTAATTATCTCCATGCTGACACCATCACCCTTATAAAGCCAGGTAGTGGAGGAGCAGTTAGGTGTAGCCACATGGGCACAGGGCACAGTAGCATTCCCGCCTTTGCTGGGGTACACAGTGGGAGTTTTCCCTTGGACACCTGTAAGGGAATGAAATAAACAATGGGTGATTCTATAGCTGAAAAGGTGAAGCAAACAACCATTTCACTGTCAGTGTAACAATTTGACGATCACATACATGTCTGTCAATGGTGTTTTTTGCAATGAAGGTGATTTAAAGTGAAACACAGGCGCTGGAGCTGTTAAGGGTATTTTTCAGTATGCGTGGGAGTCAAACATTTGTTTAAAATTATAACTAGAAAAGCGCTCAGAGAGCGCAGACCTCCGCCAAGACAATGTGGTCACAGATGGTGTTCTGGGTCACCAATCGCCCCAGTCTTCCTCGTCCCAATACGCACGTTGTCAGAAAATTTCATTCAACTCCGTGCAGTGCTTTTCGAATTATGTTGTACACAGTGTTGGGGAGTAACGAGTTACATGTAACGAAATTACGTAATTTAATTACAAAATAAAAGTAACAGTAATCAATTACAGTTACTTTGAAAAAATGTGTAATTGAATTACAGTTACTTCAAGAAATATGCAGAATTACAATTTTAGTTACATGATCCCAATATCATCTTCAGAAATATTGGCTATGTGCGCTTCATGTACAGTACATACAACATCCTCTATTTACAACTACAGCAAATGCCACTACAGCTAAAAGATACTATTCTAATACAATCATTTCTACCATCATGTTGGCAACTCTATTGTAACTGGATCTACAGTGGTCTAAGTTCCAGTAGAAAGGAGGCCTGACTGTCAGACAGAAACTACAACATAGGCCTCTAGCCCATTGCTGGATATAAAAATGAACTCTATTGATCAGGTGCACAAATACTGTATGAGCAATCTCAGACAAACAAACACCTGCTTAGTCAGTGATGTTCACCAAGTATTTTAACTATTTGCTCGCCATGAAATCTGACACTGCTGTGGGAGTTAGAAAGGATTTTGGCAGTGTCAGTGTTGAAAAATATGCGACCATTAGCCTAACATTGCCAGGATTGAAAAACTCTGCTAGACAATTGAATTTTTTTTTCAAAAATGTAGAAATGTAATCAAAAAGTAATCAAATGTAATTAATTACATTACTTTATTAAAGTAATCAAAATAATTACACTACAATTACATTTCCGAAGGGGTAACTTGTAACTGTAACGCATTACATTTCTAAAGTAACTTACCCAACACTGGTTGTACACAGACACACACACAGACGCATACACAGACAGACACACACACGCCGGCGAAAACATAAACTCCTTGGTGGAGGTAATAATTACATTGATACCTGGGTTTCTAAGTTTAACTGCCAAGCCAAAGGAGCATATCCATTTATCTCTGCATCCACATCACCATTTTTCCAAGACTAAAAAGGCTTGTCTTGCATTTTAGTATAATAATACTGTATAAACATCTCAAAATCTATGCTTCCACAGCATGGACTATTGTAATAAAATAATACCAGTTAGGGTTAGGTTATAGTGGAATTTTGTGCAATCACCTTTTTTTTGGTACCATACAAGCCTAGATTTAGTCTATATGGGTACTGTACATGTGGAACAAGAAACATTTTTTTTTTCTCTCCTTTGCTAAAGGATTTCCAAGTAGTCTACATAACATTACATGAAATGGTTTATATTTTGATATAAAATGAGCTCTTCAATTCTAAAATAGCTTATCAGTACCATTAATAGATAATAGCCACACAGAGTTCTATAACTCATCCATGTGGTCCTACCTCATACAGCTAACCAACAGTATCATGGCAAAGTATAGACCAATTTACCATGACGTCACGCGCTCTTCCGGGTGGCAAAAGGCAAAAGTTGTCAACGAAACACTAGTCAGAAGCATACATCCTATTTCACCAAATATGCATTTTCTGGTTACAAAACCTGGATCTTTCATATTCAACAGTCATTTCTATCGCATTTATCGTATCCTTTTTACAAAACAAAAATGCCAAACTTATTAATTTGTGAACAACTTTACCGGCAGATCCCTTCCTAACCTGGCCGTATGGCAAGCATGGTAGACCGGCGCCGGTCTGTTTGCTACCTCGGTAGTAACGTTACTTGGGTGTAAATGGGTATGGAGTATGGATATATATCACAACGGGTGTATTTTCTGGTCACAAAACCTACGTTCAGAATAAACGGTCATCATTTCTTCTCTCTTTTTAACAAAATAAAGTCATAAACCCCAGACTTATTGATTTCAGGCAAGTATTCCCTGCTTGGTCTGTTAAGCTAATCTAGCATTGTAGCTAGCAAGCTAAACCCACTGACGTCCCTGTTTATAACGGTTAGCCTAATCTCGGTTGCTAAGTGGGTAACAGGTGTAGAGATCGTATTAACACAACAAGTTTATTTTCTGGTCATAAAACCTATGTCTTTAGATTTAACAGTGAGTAGTTATTATCTCGTTTTGCAAAATAATAATTCATAAAGGGGAATTTATTAATGTAAGACCGGTTTTCCCGTTGAATGCATTCACGTCAATGGGGTACCAGTTGCTTTCTGCCACCCGGAAGTATCTCAGCACCCCTTGTTTACAAACATTCTGAAAAGGCCT
>JAODXP020001662.1:0-12500 GCA_027497455.2 Sardinella longiceps | reverse complement strand
TGTGTGTGTGTGTGTGTGTGTGTGTGTGTGTGTGTGTGTGTGTGTGTGTGTGTGTGTGTGTGTGTGTGTGTGTGTGTGTGTGTGAGAGAGAGAGAGAGAGAGAGAGAGAGAGAGAGAGAGAGAGAGAGAGAGAGAGAGAATCTCGTTGTAATGGTGAATGAGTTTCACAGCAGGGACTTATAATTTTGTGGTGCAATGGGCCGTAATCAAGGTGATTTTATGGATTTGTTTACTTTTTATGGGAGCAGAGAAATATGGGTAAATGCAGCAATAAGGCCTAAGAGAGAAGCAGGAAGGAATATGCCAGGTGCAGCGTGGTATTTGTGTGCCAAACAAACACTTCATGGCCTGAGGAACAAGACTGTTATGAGTCAACACAAAACTACAAACCTTCCCATTTAACATGGGAATGGAGGCTCTTTTCTGTCTTGTTGCAGGTCTGCTGTAACAAGTCGAATATATATATATGTACAGTACCTGCATAGGCTATGTGTTTTTGGTCTTGATATTGTTGTTGTTTTGTTGTTTGCAAGTGGATTTTTCATATGACACGCAAGGCACATTATGTCAATGTTTCAGATTCAGGAGCAACCAATTTTGCCATCTGGTCAACCAGGCTGTCCTCACAGCTGTAGGTCCATGGTGCCTAGTTACCCAATTATAGGCAGTGTGAGTGTTTTTGTCCAGCTTGTAGCCAAGCCAGCAGATCTCTAGACATTTCCAGTCATTTTAACCTAACTGGTTGGGTCTTGTCAAACAGGGGGGTTATGTAGGAATAACAGGACTGTAGCTGGGTAGAGTTTCCCTTAAGAGTCCAAATACAATTGTGCACTCAGAAAACAACCAACTTCTTGTCCACTGTTGCAGATGCCTTTTTGTGCGAGTCATGTGTGAAGAATGACAAAACGTTTTATTTGTTGGTTTTGTTTACTTGAAATTTGTGAGAACTGATTAGGACATGAAAAGTGCACACAGTGTTCTGTACATAGGGCAAGAAAAAAGTCAACTGAAAGTAAGTTTGTGTGTCACTGTAAGAATTCATGTCTAAGAGCATGAGATTCATTGTGATCATATTGTAAGACATAAAATGTCTAGGATCTTGTCTGAGCCAAGCATCTGAGATGTTCTATTGTATTATGTTATGGGGGCAGGCCATTGAGAACCATCACAGGCAAGAGAACAAAGTAACCTAATTATCATGAAAAACATAACGAAAAACATAATTTAAGGAATAAATTTAAGGAATAAATTACTTTAAGTTAATTTAACTTAATTTAAGGAATTAAGGTGGTCCCTTGAAACAGTATGGCAAGAGTTGGAGAGGTTTGGTGTTCATAGGTAGGTATTCAGATCTACATCACTGACTCCATGTTTCATGTGAACAGAACAAAGGGAGGCATGGAGGGCTACAGCGTTTGTATCAATGTGTAAATCGAAGGTAGCCTGGGAATTCCCATGCTCCTTTGCGTGCTTATTTCATTTCACTCTGCAGAGGAGCATGGTGACCATGGCCGTTTTTCTCGCCTGCTTTCGGTATCCAATTGCAGAACAAAAAGGGATTTGTACGGCCCTCGATTGCATTTTACGTCACGTGGTGGCTCTGGTATTGGCTCCGAGGTATGTACAGACGCTATGATAGACATTTGTAGCGCCCAATAAACGGCTATGGACAATTGTAAACGATGCTTCCGCTACGAGAAATGCAATAGGTAGGTCCCCAGACTAAATATCACTTGTGATTTTAGTTTGGCATTCGCCAGGCTAAATCGAAGGTGCTCTTTGGTAAAGAAAAACTTGAATAAACTAGATGAAAAATCCAAGGCACTCTTCCAAAGAAAAGATAAAATAGCTTTATTTAGCTTTTTTTTTTTTTTTTGAAAGAGCGCCTTGGATTTGTTTTATCTAGTTTATTCATGTTTCACATGCTTTGTTACTGCTTATTACTGGATTTAAAGACTTGAACGCTGCCTATCACCAAATAAAAGTAATATTATTTTTGGAATCATCCTCCTACATATAGCCTATTTTTTCTTACACTCCCTGTGGTTAGCATTCCCTGCTTGTTTTCACTTTTTGTTATTTCCATCAACTGCACTGAATGACCTCAAACAACAGGGATATGGGGTTAAAACCTCCAGATTATTATTATTATGATGATGATGATTATTATTTTCATTTTTACCTCAAATTCTGATGTGATTGTACAGTAGCCTTCCATTTGGCCTGCATGGCCTTTGTGAGCAAACTCCACATGCTTCACTTTCACTCTTTACCTTTGATTGTAGGACTCTAAGCATGGAGAGAAGGACAAAAGAAGAAAAAGTGGCACCAAAAGAGGAGAGAGAGAGAGAGAGAGAGAGAGAGAGAGAGAGAGAGAGAGAGAGAGAATGGTACACCTTACAGTACATACCTGACTTGACCTGTTCTTTGTCCTCGGGATACAACAGTTTTTCAAGTCGTCAAATTTGCCTTTGAAGTGGCCCGAGAGTAGTTCTCTCTCTCTCTCTAATACACACACACACACACACACACAGGGACATACACACGCGGATTCACACACACGAACACACACACCCACACACACACACACACACACACACACCAAATGCTATTCTCTTCCTCCTCGGTCACCCTGCTCGTGGGCCAAACCTTTTCATCTGCCTGCCCTTCGTTACTGTGATGTTTTCACCCTTATCTGCTCTCCTCTTCACTCTTTTCAAAGGGATTTCATCACATTCCCAATTTCACATGGATTTCAGAAGCTCTGCAGGACTGACTCCACACTGAGCTTCCCTAAAAGAGTGGAGTCTACCTGCCTGCAGTCTGAACCAGGGAGCAGAAATCATACACCTATACAGTAATTTCCCGCATATAAGCCGCATTGTGTATAAGCCGCAGGACAGTGTTTTATGCAAGTTAAACAAAACAAAACCATATTAACTGCCCCCCTGTTTTAACCTCACAGTGGAAGAAATTTCGCAAAATCAATGTATAAGCCGCGGCTAATAGTCGGGAAATTACGGTAATACATAACACATGCTCAATGGGAACTGTAATGCATGATGTACAGATGGCATGTCAGATAGCATGACTTCAGTATTACATGTCAGGGCTGCTTTTCCCAAATCCTTCTTACTGTAATGCTGAGTAGTTCTTAGCCTATATGGTAACACGTTAAGTACTACTACTAAGCATCGAGAAGCCGTCAGGAAACGCAAACCAAGATTATGATACAGTAGTAGTAGTTTATGCATAGAGGGTAAAAACAGAAAAGGCAAAGGGGTAGCACTTTATAATATCTGTCCTCATCAATGGTTATTAAAGAACTTATAACATTAGTAAGAAGTTAATTGGAAAGTTTGTGGTTTCAACCAGTTAGATGATTTAATTCCATCAGGTTTTTCCATTGTATCATTCAGCCATAACAAACTGTAAACTAACTGTTAACTTAGACCCCGTTTAGCCTACACAAACTCGGATAACCAGACGCACATTTATCTGTCCGGTTGCACCTCTCAGTTATCCGGAGGTTAAGATGGAGAATTTCAAGAACTCCGGGCAAGGTGGAGATGTTGGAGAACTCACAATTTCCGCAAGGGAACTGTGACCACTGCTTGTGCACAGGGCCCAAGAATTTGGTACTACGCCACTGCATGCTACAGCTAAAGAGTTCTGTGCCTATTGGGAATATAGCTCTGACAGTTTCCTTTTCTTAAAACATTCATGCTGAGATGTTATGAACACACCCATGTTGAGAGTGTCAAAACATTGTTAAGTCTTGAGCATGAAATGCCTGTTGGATGTTTGTATACCTGTCTGATACAAAGGTGTCAGGGTAATACAGGTGTGTGGGTGGAGGTGAGGTTGGGGAGGGGGGGGGTTGTTTGGCAAGATGCCAAGTAACAGAGCAGTAAGCCAAATCTACATAACCTGACTGGCAATGAAACAGAATATTGAAGCAATGAACTTGTGTTTGTGTATTTGTGCGTTTGTGTATTTGTTTGTTTGTTTGTTTGTTTGTTTGTTTATTCATTCTGATGAACTGACAGTTGGGCATGTGTCTTGCCCTTGCCACACTGATTTGTGTGAGATGTTGCATGTTGCAGTCTAATCTGAAGCCGGTGTGAATAGTTCTATTTAAAAGACAGCCAGAGTGTGAAATACCCTCCCCGACTGTGGAGTGTGTTTTGCTTTCTGCAGTATCACTCACACACCGTGACATTTCAGAGAGAGACTGTGTTAATCACAGAGAGACACAACAATGAAAAGCTTATTAGAGCAAACTCTCCATAGCTTAAAGATTTATTTATGTAAACAGGGATGAGCTTTGAGGAGATACTGGGGGAGGAGTGTTAGAACATACTTTCACTAGGGAGGAGAAGGTACAAGACAGGAGTCAACTGCACATCTATAAAAAGTGTATGAATATGGCTGTAGGTCAATGGGGGGTATAACAGAAATATATAGGGAAACCAGTCCTGAAACCTCAATTCGAGTGGAATGCAGCATGACTGACATTTTCCTTTGCAAGAATATGGTGTATGCCTTAATATCTCCATAATTCACTTCATTTTCACACTATTTCCCGACTTTTAATATCAGTTGATGGCATGCCATTCTGATCTCAGCTCACTCGAGGTAAAAATGGAACTTTCATTCACGGTTCATTGCTTTCCTGTCCCTTACCTAGTCATAGGCATTAAAAAAAAGAACTTTAGGCCACTGTTTCAGAGTAAATGGAAGGAAAAGAAAAAATACATTGACATTTAATTACACTTGGCTTTTACATAAGTGAGCCCTCTCCAACTTCAACTTAAAATCCATCCAGACTCTTAAAGATAGGGTTGGAGATCCAGGGAAAAAAAAGGATTTGAGCAAGCAAGGCTTTTGGATATACACAATTCAGAAGTCCAACCCCCTGTCTTCAGACATCCCCTGAAGCCACGCCTCCAGAGTACAGGAGTGAATGGGAAGGGGGGATGGACAAATGGCAGTTGACTTTGATAAGACACATTAATCATTCTGACTGGTTTCTGTATTCCACAGGTGACTGATAGACTGCACAGTAGCATCACTGCTGTTTCAGACTGTATACGTCTGTTAACGGATCTCAATGGAACTTTCTCGAAATGCATTGTGGGTCTGTCTGTTCTGTCAGCTGCTTGTGTCCGTCGAAAAGTTGAAAGATATTCAAAAGTCAAAAAGTTGAAAGATATTCAACTTTTCTGGCAGAAACGGATTTGTCAACCAATCAAAATTGACTCCCCTTCCGTCAGACACGCCCTCCGTCGTCCGTCAACGGACATGTACAGTACAGCCTGAAACAGGGGTCATGACTTTGATCCAAGGCAGGATCATAAGTGTGACCAGTCATTCCAACATTGTAGCCTGACACGCCAGACTATATCATAAGAATGTATAGTCTGAAGACCACTGATAGACTGTGCCTCAATGGAGGGGCGGGTGATTGCATTGTCTTTCAAACGGCCTCTCCACGTAATAGGCTAGCGTTCTGGCCAGTGGTACCAGCTGGTATATCAAACTTTTCCCGTAGCCCGTCGGTAACACGGCAAAGACATCTTTTTTCAGAACGACATACTTCAGTGCACTTTCTTGTTTCACTTTCAAAGAAAATGACAAGTGCAATTCGTCAAAAACTAAAGCCAAAGACGATTCTGTATATACGGCTCTGGTTTGAGCAGGACTGTCGTCATCGTGCAAAGCCTGCCTTACGATTTCCTGTACACATACCGCGCTGTGATTGGTTATCCGCCGCCAGAGGAAGGATACAACGGGTTTCTATCAGGGGTCTCTAGACGTATCCGTTGTGCAAATTCAAATTTGCTACCGCTAGGGGTACGTCTAGAGTTCTAGGCTACCAACATTGTGCATCTGCTATAAAATCAGCTGAGCAGTAGCACCTTGAGCAAGCTAATCAGTAGTCATCACACCATCAGCATGATGCCCCTGAACTGATTCATCTGTTGCTCCATTGAATCTGCATCCTTTTTAGTGCAGATCATTTATTCAGTCACATGCTTCCTTTGCCTAGAGCCTCCTCCAGGTTAAACCTCTGGGCCAGCTCAAAAATGCAGTGCCTATGGATGTAAAAGCATCTGAACTCACCAGGAGTGTTTCTGTCCATTCTTATACAATGGAAATGCCACCCTGTCAGTCTGGTAAGTATGGAGGGAACAGCTGGAACAGGCAACTGTTGAAACACATGAAATAGAGCAAGGTTTAGTCACACACATCCATTAGCTAGCTTCTGGTGCAGGATCAAAACTATGAGATTGTCAATAGGCACACACCAGAGAGATCTCTTCAGTAAAAAAAAAAATAATAAAATATTCATATAACATTAATAAAAAATTAAATATAGTTACATTCAGAAACTGTTCACATCAAAGCATTGCTGTCGTTTTTTGTCTTAGTATAATTGCAATAAGGTTGTGCTATAACAGACACATACTGGAGAAATATCAAACAGCACAGCCTCAGAGTATAGAACTAATTTTTTGCAATACTGAATTTATGTATGTAAAGGACATAGGCTGATTAATGCTTAATCAAACCCAGAGATGCTTCTCATAATGAGAGGACACAGTTTTCATAACTCAAATAAATGTTAATCTGAAACACTTTAAACATATTAAGAAACATATCCCACTAGCAAAAAAAAAAAAACTATTAGCCCACTTAAACTATTACATTATGCATTTAGCAGACGCTTTTATCTAAAGCGACTTTTGTCAAGCATCAAGTACGTCAGGGCCAGTCTCCCCTAGAGCTACGCTGGGTTAAGTGCCTTGCTCTAGGGCACTATGGTAGCACACAGGATTACTAACTCAGGGTAACAAAAGCTGTTCCACAATACTTACTCTTCTATCGGCTCTTCATTTTAGTACACCATCGACAGGTCTTGTAGGTTCTCATTTGGTGGTAGGGTAATTTAATCATCCAAAACTGTAATAGTGTATAAGACTTGTTATACCATCTATAGTAACATTTTTGAAAAAAAGGCCTTTTCCATAAAAAAAAGGGAAAGAAGATATTTCATCATCATATATTTTATGAGTGGCTGTAGACAGTGTAATATTTCATGATTTATTAAGTTAATCCCCAGACAAAGTGTTGCTGGGGTATTTAGGTTGACAGATCTAGCCGAAGTTACCAAATAAACATTGTACTGCCGCAGCAATAATTCTGAATCTGATATTGTTAATGGACCATGAGATCAGCATAAGGACACAACGACTCACGTTCTGACTGAGACTGTTTGCTTTCAATTGCATTCATTCAGACTAAAAGGATTTTAAAGGATTTTTCTCCCATTGCAAATTACAAGTTTATGCTCATTTCCAATCACGGACAGTGGAAAATTTCAATTTCCACATAATTCAAGGCCTTTACAATAGTTTCTGTAAAGAGAGTGAGGGGGGAGAGGGGGAGAGAGAGAGAGAGAGAGAGAGAGAGAGAGTTGGAGTGCACCTTCTTTCTTCCGTTCTTTGTGTTCCAGTCAGCCACTCCCCACCCCCCTCATCACTGGCTTCCTTACATCATCTTTGACTGACAGCAACAATTGAGGCCCATTCTTGTCTGACTTTGATGAAGAGAAATTAATTAATACTTATCCAACTATTTCTCATAATTAAAATCTTTTTATCTCATTCACTCTCGTCAGCCATTGACGCTCGATCATAGAGCCATGAAACACAGCTTTGGAAAACCTCAGAGAATGCCCTGAATGTGTTTATCTCGAAAAGAAATGATAATAAAAAAAACATTGCCATTTGCAACGTTCACCAAAAAAATGTGTTGTTCAGTTTTCCATATTCATGGGCACAGTCTCTCTCTCTCTCTCTCTCTTTCTTTCTCTCTCTCTCTCTCTCTCTCTCTCTCTCTCTGTGTGTGTGTGTGTGTGTGTGTGTGTGTGTCTCTCTCTCTCTCTGTGTGTGTGTGTGTGTGTGTGTGTGTGTGTGTGTGTGTGTGTGTGTGTGTGTATGTGCCCTTGTTTCCTGTCACAGAGTGATATCAAATGTTGAAAGCTGAATGGCTATTGACCAAAGATAATTATGTATTCTCTTCTCTGGTCATGGGAATGGCAGATTGCAGGAATGAAAAGCGTTCCCCTCTTTGGAAACAATAACATTTTTTGAATGAATAATCACCTTTAATTATTCTCTTTTAACAGCAAAGAAACAGTGGTGAAAAGAGAAAGGACATAGAATTGGATCACTGAAAATCATTGTTTTTTTCCTCCACAATGTATGACTCTCTAGTAGTATCTCAGTATACTTACTGTACATTCACACTAATGGATTCTAATCCATATCATTATATCTCATATACTTTCACATTATGATATAGCGTAGAAAACTAGACCTATTCTACAGTAGCAAATTATTTTGCGAACAAATTGATACACGTAATTCTGATTGTGGAAAAATGAATATCTGAGATAAGAACCAAAAGAAGGGAGTGAAGGTTTAGTGGTTCTACAGGGGGAGAGGAAGAGAAAATGTCCCTTATAAAGAACATTGCAAATCACTTCCTCATATGACATTTGATAAGAGTCTAATGGAATTAAACTAGAATACTTGTGACATTGTCCAGAGAAATTTCAATCATGTCTGGATTAATGAGTTACTAAAATAGAGCAGGCCTATTGTAGGCGGCCTAGACACCAAAGGTGTTAAACAAGTCTCAGATATACCTGCTGAACATATCCAGAAAGGGAGAAGCGCAAGAGAGACAGCAAAGGTGCTAATTGGTGTGATATGGGAACACATTGTGTGGGCTATCATCTTTTCCTTTCCTTTTCTTATTAGGGCTTTTGCCTATAATTTGATAGGACCGTAGTCTATATATGTACATTTACATCTAACGATGAGCCAGAGGGATTTTTTGTGTGGTCAACCAGCAGGAATGTGAGATTTGTTTAGATACTTCTTAGGGCTTTTTGCCTTTAATTTGATAGGACAGTTGAGAGAGTGACAGGAGTGAGAAATGAGTGAGGATTAGGAAACCTTAGGTTGGACTCGAACCTGAATCCCTGGATTTATGATACGACGCATTAGACCACTGAGCCACAGCGGTGCCCAAATCTTTTCCTTTCCATGTAAATTATGCAAAAACTCTCCAAGACTGACCGTACAGGAAGCATTCATAGCTCTGTCAAGGGTCCTTTATAATAGTGTTACAACAGGCCCACCCCAGGCAAGATATGAATGCTATGCATGATGTGAAATACTATGTCATTTAAGACTTTTAATGTACTTCTTATCTGATTTTAGAAACACTCAATGGCTTGAGAGAGAAGTGAAAAGGTTGAACAAATATGTCTCTTACTCTCTTTATGAAGGAATAAGACAAAGCCAGAAGGCGAGCGAGAGAGAGAGAGAGAGAGAGAGAGAGAGAGAGAGAGAGAGATGAGAGAGAGAGAGAGAGAGAGAGAGACCTGTGTGCACTGCTGGAGAATGATTTTAAAAATGTTCTTGCCCCCTTGGAAGCCTTCTTGAAAGACTGTAATTATTTACTTTGACACAATTACAGCCTTTCAAGTGGCCCATTAAACCACAAAACTTTCATCACTTTTAAACTCTCACAAGAGGCCATTTTCCTTTTTTCAAAGAAAGAAAGAAAGAAAAAGAAAGAAAAGAAAGCAAATTCTGCTTTGCTTGTACAGTCTTGTGCGTCAGTCTCAGTGTGATATCCATTGTGGTTACTCATGTATTGAACACATATTTATGGTTGCCCTATCCGTGTGATAGAATGATATGAAATTAACTTTTCAACCACAGCTTTAAGCAAATGCGAGTTCACTAGTTTGCAATCTGAAATTGAGCAGTGCACATAATAATAATCCCGAGCAAGCAGAAAAATAAATAAAGAAATACAAGCTGAGACTCTGACAGGTGAGCAGAGAATAAGTCACCTTGAATGTTATGAAGGGGTCATGGCAAACTTCGTCACGCTCCTCCTGAACGTTTTAGAAAATATACGCCTTATGTTCTCACCTGTAGGCCACCTCAGGATAGAGCAAGTGCTGTGGGTTTGGAGTGTGATGGGAGAAATACAATAAGACAGAAAACAGAGCCCCGTCTGCATCCATCATTCACCACAAATGATATGAAATTATCTTTTCAACCCGAGCTTTAAGCAAATGCGAGTTATGTTCTGCACCTTTAGGTAGGCCACCTCTGAGAGATAGAGCAAGTGCCGTATGGGAGAAGTCTGGAGTGTGATAGTGCCACAGGAGAAATACAATAAGATCGTATAACATGACTGGGAAAACAAAGGCCATTGTGCCTCCATCATCCTCCACACACAGCATGGCCTCCAGAGAAACAAGCACAATGCATCGGAAATAATATGTAGCCTACTGTAGGCAGGGCCGTTTCAAGGCACTTAGGGGGCCCCAAGCAAACAGGACATGGGGGCCCTTGTAAGAATAATTATTACCATAAAAACCTACATGAACCAAATTATTATAATCCTCAAGCAACTTTAATTAATTATTTGTGTTGAACTTATAGTCTTCTAACTGTAGACAAAGTCATATTCTATTGAAAAATACCACCAAATAAACTGATAAAATACGTATAATTGATCTTGGGGGGCCTTTTCAGCTTGGGGCCCCAGGCAATTGCCTGGCTTGCCTGCCCTGTTGCGACAGCCCCTAGACTGTAGGTGCCCAAACAAACAAACAAACAAACAAACAAACAACAGCCATCTCTTCTCATCCAATCTCATCTCATCTCCCCACAGCAGCAGCAGCACGAGCATCTTAGCCCGCCGCGGTGTTCCGCCTGACTGTGGGAGTCTTTGTTGTCCCACAATCCTTCAGTGCACAACATGCTAATTATAATTAGCCATGGAGGAGGCAAACATGGCCGCAGCCTGAGATGAGAGATAGGGGCAGCACATTGAGAGAAGAGAGAGGAGAGCGCAGCAGAGTACAATGCCGAATCGTGTTCTTTGGAAGCAATGTGAATACTAAATCACTCCAACTCACTGATGATGATGATGATCCTCAGCATCCACTGCTTTTTGTTATTTAATACTTCCTGGGAGAGAGAATATATTGATGGTTTCCAACAGCAGTAGGCTATAATAAGATGATAACAATATGACAGAGAGAACTGTGGCTACCTGCACAGTATTAGTCTGGACTAGACCTCTGACTCAAACCTTTTTCATATGATAATTTTTAACATACTGGATTAGTGGTGTTGCTTGATGTTCTGAAGCAGGTATTGTAGCGAAAAACTGTTTCTGTCGCATATTATTTGGTATTTTGTAAATTCAGTAACTATTTTATCAGGTTGTGGAGTGATTTCAATGATATGAGTAACATATATTTAGATTTTAATAGATTTTCTGTCCGGCATCTGTGAGAAATTATTAATTATTATATTTATAAAGCGAAGGGAGTTTTTCCTTGCCCCTGTTTCTCATGGATGCTTCCCGTACTGCCTGTAGAGCGTCGCGAGACAATGCACTGTATTTGAGCGCTCTACAAATTAAATTGAATTGAATTAAATTAACATTTCGTCGGCACTTCCTCTAGTTTTACCACCCGAGCCTCGTTTTCATTTGGAACATGGCGGCCAGGTGAAAAAGGTGAATGAGGCACTAGAACAAGGCTTGGGTGGTAAAACTTCCCCAGAAGTAGCTTCTGGGGATGGGATGCCCCTCATCAGCCCAACTTTCCACCTGACCAACAGTAAGAGAGGGGACCAGCAGTAGATTTTCTGTCTGGCATCTGTGAGAAATTATTAATTATTATTTATAAAATTCCCCTGTTTCACATGGATGCTTCCCGTACTGTCTGTAAAGCGTCACAATATGCACTGTATTTGAGCGCTCTACAAATAAAATTGAATTGAATTAATTTAACGTTTTGTCAGCACTTCCTCTAGTTTACAACCCAAGCCTCGTTTTCGTTCGGAATATGGCGGCCAGGTGAAAAAGGTGAATACTCTTTTAGCACCTATCAAACCTACTCCAATCACCTACCTCCTATCAAACTTTGAGGACAGTTACAGGACTCTCAAACTCAAGTGCACGCACACACACACACACACACACACACACACACACACAAATTGAATGGCAAAGTTAAGCAGCAGGCTTGGCAAGTAAATGAGATGAATGGGAAGCATTGGGGCCATGAAGGGCAGTGCCAACGCTGCCAGCTGGCATCTGCATTAACGAGGGGCACAGGACAGCTTTATCCCATCACCTACAATCATCCGCACCTGAGTCTAATCTCTCCAATTACACAGGAGGTCACACCGCCGTGCTTCCTCAATTTATGCCATCTCAATTACAGATACCCCGACTAACATCGACTAGGGATTGGTTTCTCTTTTTTTTCCCTTTTTTTTTTTTTTTCCTTTTTTTTGTCCACAGCTGGCGGGAATTTCACGGACGCCTGGACAAATTACTTTTTAATGTCTCCTTTTTTTATACTCAAGCAAAATTGTAATGATATC